>OZ012738.1:447762030-447919217 GCA_963859935.3 Lathyrus sativus | reverse complement strand
AGAAGCTGATAGGTTACATGTCTGCAAGTTTTTCAGATCTGGTGATAGCAGGAGAAAGAGTCGAAAGCGGTATCAAATTGGGAAAGATCCAAGTTGCTTTTGGTTCTTCTAAAGATACAAAGATGCCTTATGTTGGAAAAGAAGGAGAAACTAATGCTGTGTATGCTCCAACTGCGGCTCAACAGTCAGCCCGGGTACCAACAACCTCAGGCTCATCGGCAGGAAAACTCTCGGCGCCAGAATAGGAATGGGCCTCGCAACAACTTGGAAAGAAGGAATGCTCCACTTCATCCAGTTTCTATGCCGTACAATGAGCTTCTGCCACATTTGATTTAGAACTCATTGGTGGAGCCCAAGACTCTAAAGCCAGTGCCAGAGCCATACCCTCTCGAATATGATCCCAGTGTGCAATGCGAATATCACGGAGGATCCTTGGGACACTCAACCGACGACTGCAAAGCCTTTCAAGCCAAAGTGCAACAATTGATTGACAAAGAGTACATTTCCTTTCCCAAAGGAAATTTGGTTGTGCACGTCGACCTCTCATCTGATCGAGTTTGAAGATGGCTGATCCCGCAACAAGTCAAGATCTGAAAGCCCGGTTCCCCGAAGCTGGCAATCTTTGTTTTTATCATGTCATTTCTTTGTATTTGTAGTTTATTTTCTGTTTAAGTGCAAATCTCACTTGTAAAACTGTATTGTTTTCAATTGGTAATGATAATGAAATAAATATGCATGTTTTGATTAAATCCATTTGTGTTCACTTATGTTTTTAATTGATGTCTAACACTGGGTTAAGTGGAATCCGGGGAGGATGACAAAATTGAAAGACGAAAACTTCTGATCGTATGCTTTCGAATAGAACCTGCTGATGATGTACAGGCATTGTTTCAAATCCCGAAACATCGGAGATATAAGGATGATAATCCCTTGGCAACCCCTTTGAGCCTAGTAGTAGGAGTTTCTTTCTGAAAAACGAAAAAACCCTCAATCTTAACCCGGGGCAGGGTAGGTGTCAGTTAATTTGACCGAGCGTCCAAAATCGCGAAAGGAGTGTTCCCGTTCAAGGATTAATCACACCTCTAGAGGTCGTGCCTAAAAAACCACAATGGTTATCCCTTGCCGACCAAAGAGTGAAGCAATCGCAATCCCTTTAACAAGTCCGACAAGCTAGTGTCACATGATTTGTTCAAAAAAAAGGGAAAAAGAGAAAACAATCAAAAGAAGAAGCTCGCTAAGTCGAATCTTGAAAACAAGCGACTTAGGCAAAAATTAGGGCATCCCGCTGGACTTTGAAATCAAAAGAAGCTCAAAAGAGCCAGTCCAGGCAAAAATTAGGGAAAATCAAAAGCGGAAAAATGAAAAGGATTGCACAAAAGAAAAATCCCCGAACAAATAAGTCGTGTGACTCCAGGCACCAAAGACGGAAAGCGAGTGACTGTCACTCCAAAAACTTATGGTTTCCCGAACCATCACTCCTGTCATTCAATCTTTGAAAGGTGAGCGCTAGTGTCGAATTAGCTGAACTTAGGATTGGAGAACATCAAGGAGAATGAGTGGGTTAGAATAAGCTTTGAGCCTTAGATCCTTTCTTCCTAACCGTGAACCTGACCACGTTACAACCTTCAAAAGTCCTAATTGAAGCAGAGTTGTTTCGAAAGGATACTCCAGTAAAGATCGCATCGATACTGACTCCTAAAAGGATCCCTCTTACCATGTTAGTATTGATGTTGACATTCTGATAAGTGATTAGTTCGCTTTATGTCACAAACTTTTTCCAGTGAACAGACTTGGATTTCAAAACTGTCATATGCATTGCATGAGTATATCTTTTATGCAAAACAATATGTTTTACTTGTGAGTAAGCACTTGACATCAGGAAAGTTTCCATAGTGGGAAGTTTGATCAGGATAGAATGCAGAGCGCCCAAATACTCCGTTGAACTAGGGCAAGCTATATCAAATTATCATATCATGGGAGTCAGCCATCCAAATGTTAGTTAATCTAAAGCATCTCTTCGAGGATCGGAATGCTGAGGCAGTTCATATCAAACCATCGGGGTACAAAAATTTCAGATCTCCTTGTGAGGAAGTTTTTGCAGAGATTCCATGGGCTGGGGCAAAATTGGAAACAAAGGAGTTGTTCCTCTCCCTATTTTCGGAGCTTATCAGAGTCAGATAATCAAGGAAGAATCCTTTCGTGATACAAATTCTGGGGCAAGCCATCTCGATATTGTCTCATGGCAAACTGCTTTATTTGCAGGTTGAATTACATTGGGGCAGTTGCTCAAACAGGTTTATTCTCCTCAGCCAGAGTTGAGTGTTGGGGAATCGTGCCATTACCCCATCAAATAACCTGAACGTTTTGAAAAGGCCTTGCTGTCATCGGATCATCATCGCACAGCCTAAACCTGTTACGTGTCAAAACTTTGTAACCAAAATCATTTCCAAAGCCCAGTTCTCGTCTGGCAAACCACTAAAGCCCAGTTCTCGCCTGGCCAATCCTTCGGTAAGCACCAGTTTCTGTCTGGTATATGTCAGCTTTTCCACCAGTTCTTGTCTGGTCACTCTTTCTATAGCCCACTGTTTAACCAGTTCTCGTTTGGCAAACACGGTTCCAAAGTCCAATTCTTGTCTGGAAAACCAGAAATCAGTTCTCGCCTGATATCCCAACTACAAAATCAGTTCCCGACTGATACCCGAACCGGTAGTCAGTTCTCGTCTAACAGCTTAACCTTCCGTCACCAGTTCTCGTCTGGTAGTCAGTTCTCGTCTGACCGTGTTGTTTGAAACCCAGTTCTCGCCTGGTATTCAGTTATCGTCTGACCTTGTTTTGAAGAACCCAGTTCTCGCCTGGTAGTCAGTTCTCGTCTGACCCGCTTCGTTTAAACCAGTTCTCGCCTGGTAGCCAGTTCTTGTCTGGTAGTCAGTTCTCATCTGACCTTGTTTTGATATCCCAGTTCTCGTCTGGTAGTTAGTCCTCGTCTGACCTGTTTTATGGAATCCAGTTCTCGTCTGGTAGTCAGTTCTCGTCTGACCTATTTTGTGATACCCAGTTCTCGTCTGGTAGTTGGTTTTCATCTAACCTACTTTGTGGTACCCAGTTATCGCCTGATAGTCAGTTCTTGGCTGACTTGTCTAATGCAAATCCATGCACCATTTGGCTCATTCTTGCAAAGTCCAGTGCTCGTTTGGAAAATCTTTTCTTCAAAGAACAATAGTTCTTGTCTGGTAGTCAGTTCTCGCTTGACCTATTTTGAAATCAGTTCCTGTCTGATAAGCCTTCATGGAATACCAGTTCTCGTCTAGTAGACAATGTTTGAGTCCAGTTCTCTCCTGGTAAACGCCAACTGTTCAAACCAGTGCTCGTCCGGTCACCTTTTCTTCAGCCTACAGTGAAAACTCCAGTTCTTGTCTGGTGGTCGGTTGTCTTTAACACCAGTTCCTGTATGGTGAAAAGCATTTCGAGGTCCAGTTCTTGTCTGGAAAACCATAAAATTAACTCATGTTCGACATAAAAACAGAAACCAATTCTCGTTTAATAGTCAGTCCTCGTCTGACTCGTTTTTGTAGAAACCAGTTCTCGTTTGGTAGTTAGTTCTCGTCTGACTCGTTTTTGTAGAAACCAGTTCTTGTCTGGTAGTTGGTTCTCGTCTGACCTATTTTGTGATACCCAGTACTCGTCTTGTAGTCAGTTCTCGTCTGACATGTTTTGGTAGAGCCCAGTTCACGCCTGTTGCACCCTAAAATTTGCTCAACCTATTTCACCTGGTTTATGTTTCAACTGCATTGTCATTTGCATAATAAGTCATGTACATAGTCTAACCATTTGCATATCATAGCATAACGAGTCATCTAACAGGGGATCAAGTGCCATTTTTATCAGAAAGATGCCCATCAAGGGGTTTTATTCAAGCTCAAGACCATCCAAGTAATCAAGGAATGAGTTGAGGCTTTGAGAAGTTTGAAGGTTAACTAGTGGATTTCTCTCCTAGATTGAGGTATATTGAATATCATCAATGAGTATGTGGGTCATGACTGAGGGTATGGAAAAGCTTATGGATGACCTACAGGGTCATTTTGAAGATAAGTCAAGCCATTGGTGTGATTACAAGAGCTACAGTTGAACGCAGTCAACTAGGGCTTCATCTGGGTCAACCCTAGGTCAAATGATTGATTAGAGGGCATCAAGGCCTACTTGGAGGATGTGAAATTCATGATTTGATATGTTGACATATGTGTGGTGTTGTGCCAAGGAGAAATCAAAAGGAATCAAGAAGAAGAGGAGTTACTAAATTAGGGTTTCAGTGTAAAATCCCCTAATTTAGGCCTAACTTCCAAGCAAGATAAGTCAAAATTCAAGTTTCAAATGAATTCTTGGTCAACATGAAACTTGTAGAGAACCTCAATAGCTTTAATTTTAGTACTAGAAGTATTCAAGGAGATTTATAGAACTCAAGTTATGGTTCTTGCAAGTTATGGGTCCCCAGAGGATACTGAAATTTATCTGTGAAAGTCACTTGGCTTCCAAGCAACTTTTTCCCATCAATGAGTTTTCAAATGGATTCTTGGCAAACATAAGAGTTGTATATCTTGATCTTAGCTTTAATTTGAGTACTAGAAGTCCTCAAGGGGATTTATGAAACTCAAGTTATGGTCTTGGCAACCCAGGGGTATTTTGGGAAAGTGGAATTACAGGTCATTTTTCAACATAGGTCCAAATCTCCATCTTCCACTCCTCAAATGAAAAAATGTTCAACATGAGATGTGTTTAAAATGATGTTTTTAGGCTAGTTAAGGGGTCATGTGAGTTTGAAATGGCTTGCTTCACAAAATCATAAAAATGCCCTAAAATGAAGGTATATTTTAAATGAACCAAAGTTGGAAATTAGGGTTTTTGACCTACACAACCAAACCAAGGCATATGACATACCAATTTGATTGTAAAAGTAATTTTAAGAACATTGACATTGCCACAATTTTGAATTGAGGATTATTTTTAGAACTTTCTTTGTAAATGGCTTACTTGAATCATAAGGCACCATTGCAAAACCACTTGGCAAGGCCAATGCAAGACTTCTTTCCATCCATACACTTCCATTATCTCATTAGAAGACATTTTAAACTCAGAACAAGTACAATTGCAAGCAAAATCATGAGTTGGTATGAGTACATAGCATGATATGAGATCTCATGACATGAGATGGTGAATTTCTCATTGGATCAATCTAGATCTTTCTAGAGTCCTCCAACACACTCTATATAAGATTCAGAAGAGGTTCAGAGCAAGAGTTAGAGAGAATTGGGAGAGATTTGTGAGATTGCAACTTGAAATTTCCATGTGCAATTCAGAATCGGTTACAAGCATTTCATCCATTTCAATCCAAGATTTTGATTGTTACAGCTTCCATTGATACCAGTGAGTGTTTCCAGATCAATTTCCAAGAAAATTGGTGGCTGAATCGTGTTCTTGCAATTGAATTTCATCACCTGCAACTCAGAATCGGTTTCCATAATCCAAGCCTCTTCAACCATTTCTTTTGCATACAGAAGCAAGATTGTGGCTCATTGAAGGTGTATTGAAGTTCTCAAAGCTTGATCTGAAGGTTTCATACCTCTGTTCATCTCAAATTTGCAGGTAGGTAAACTTCAATCCACAACTTGATTTAGGTAGTTTCAATTGGTTTTGATTAGTTAGATTCATTATGGATGATCATGTGGAACTTTCTGGTAGCTTTAGGATTAGTTTAGAGACAATTGGTTGAATGATGCAATTTCTGTTCAGGCAAGTATCTTGTTGTTCTTGGTGTTATAACCTTAGGTTAATGGTTAGAAATGATCAGTGTAAAGTGGGGAAGAGATTGAGCCACTCAATTTCAAGATTGGTGAGTTTTGATCATGGGCCAATTTCTGAAGTTTGAATCGTGTTTGGAGCTAGGGTTAGTTTCAAGATGTTTGGTTACCATAGATGAATTCCTGGTGAAATTTGGAGCATGTTAGGGTTTTGAATTTTTGCATTTGATGACGATTTGAGGGAGCACGATTGGGAAGAAGATGAAGTTCATAAGCTGTTCATCCATGGTTGTTCCCTCCTTTCAAAGTTCAAAGGTTGAAGACAATGCCACCACCCTTAGATTAGAAGAAGACCTTTGACCCAATCAAGATCCAACGGCCGTGAGTTGTCCTCAATCGTGAAGGAGAGGGTCTGAGTATGAAACACTGCGTTTCATTAAAACACAGCAATGGGCTTAAGTGAATTCATTCTATCCACACCCCTTTCCTAGGCCCATCCAAGAAACACACTGAATTTCCTTACTTCCTGCACCACGAGTTTCTCTTTTTTCCTTTCTATTTTTCATTTTATTTTCTGATTGCATATTGGGCCTAACGCGCTTTCATTTTAGAACCCCTCTCTGGGCCCAGTTAAGGAAATGTATTATTTTTAATTGCTATTCAGCACGCATGCTTTTCCATTTTTCTCATATTTTCTTTATTTTCACATATTTCTTTTAATTCTTTAAAAATTCATAATAAATTCAAAAATAGGTCTTTTTGCATGGGAGTTTTTTCTCCATTCTCATAATTTTCTCAAGAAAATTATAGAAAAATAAAATTATCATTTTAGTCATTTTTCTATTTTGGTGAATTTTTACATTTTGTTGCTTTTATTGCATTTTATTTTGTATATCCATTTTGTTGAATTTTTTTAGCCATTTTATTTTACATTTTGATGCCATTATTTTTTATATAGTTAGATTATAATATTAGGTTCCCCTTGGAATTATTTCACATTTTTTTGATTTAATTTTAATTAGTTTTGAATAAGGAGCTTTAGGGTGTTAGAATTAGGGTTTCAACTTGACATAGGTGCATTCAACACATAGTTTTTTGGGTTTTTAGTTTGATTTAGGCCTTAGGGTTTATGGGGGGTATAGGGTACATAGTTAGGGTCCCTTAGAAATTAATCCAGGATTTTATGATGAATATTTCCATTTTATTTGATTTTTGCAAGTTGATTGATATTGGCGTGTTTCCCTCTTGGGAAGTTGTTTGTTTGTTGAGTTTTGGGCATTTCCATTGGGTGATTAAGCTTGTGCTTGGCTTGAGGATTGTGTAAAGACTTTGAGGATGATTGAAGACAAATAATGATGCTTGGATCTTAAGTTGCTTGTGCTTGAAGATTGCTTGTTGAAGACTTAGGAGATAGGAAATATAGGGAGAGCTCTAGAGTAGACTAATTTCTTCTGTTAAACATAGAGAGCTTCTTGTGCCTCTATTCCATCCTATGACACAAGGTCCCCTAAAAGAGTTCCATCTCTCCTTAGGAGGGATGTAGAGCATGCTTTGATTGGGTAGAACTTTGAGGATGCCTCTCCCTTGCTATGATAAGACCTTAGTGATTTCCCTGGGTTTTCACTAAGCCTCTTAACATTCCAACTTCCTCTATTACTTGACTCTCTCCTGTGAGTGTTTGCATTGAAGTTGAGGACCTATTGAAGAGAAGAAATGCATTGATGACTGGATAAGAAGAAGCTTGTGCCTGTCAAAGTTGGATATTTGTTGAGTTTAAGGTTTTGCTGCCAACTGAAGGTGTCTACTGGTTGTGACTCAGTGCTTGCTAAAGCTGAAGATTATTGGAGACAAGAGCTTACCTGAAGTTTGAATATCATTGGAAGGTGAAGATGGGATCTTGCTTGAAGTTGTTACTGTCAACCTTTTGCTGTTTATCAGCTGTAGCTGCCAGAGCTAGTGCTGTTTGAATTAGCTGCCATAGCTTGTAGCTGTTTGAGATGCTTGCTGTAGGGGCTAATGTGGCTGTCTGAGCTGGTGTGGGGTGATGTTTTCTTTGCTGTATTGTCTGTTGATTTTCCCTCAGGTTTGAAGTGAAGTTGTTTCACTTTGCCTATTGTATGGCTGCATTCATGCATTTTACTGTTTATTGTATCTGCTGTTTCTTTTCCGTTTATCCCCTAGGATCTCTGATTTCCTCTGTGCAGGAGGGAATTATGACAGACATTAGGTGTTAATCCATGCATGGTAACATTAGGGTAGTTTTGATTCCCATTTCTAACCCTAGGTTTTTTAGACTTCTTTCTCTTCTATCTCAGAACAACTTAAAACACAGTAATAAGGATAATCAATGCCGTACGCTACGAGCCTTAAGCTATTTGAGAAAGGTTGCTGGAGGGTCACTCTTCAGTAACCTGATTGCTTAGTGTGTTACCCTTAGGGTGACATACGATGTAGTCACCCTCAAATCATAGTCTCTAGTACGTCAGAGATTGCAAACATCATAAAAGACAATTCTTACGTAAAAGACTGAAAACAAACATCAAAGTGTTTTTTGTCCGCTTGGACTCTTAATCAGGAAAAACCCTTTCATAAGGAGATAAAAACAGTCAGACAAGTTTGTGTCTTCCGTAGCCCGAACTACGTTTGCTCTGATCTTTCATGCTGTATGAAAGTACGTAGGCATAGGATGCGATATCCTAGCGAGCAACCTTCCCCTCCTTTCCAGTAGGTAGGCGAACTACGTTGACTCTGATTTCTCGTTCCAGGCGGGAATACGTAGGCATAAAGTGCGATACTTTGCCGAGTCATTTTCTTTTCTTTTAACCTCAGACCTTTAGCGTAGATAGAATAACAATCCGTACTAGAAAACAAGCGTGGATCCTGTCGAGTACGACGGACGTGAGGGGTGCTAATACCTTCCCCTTGCGTAACCGACTCCCGAATCCAGGATTTGGTTGCGATGACCATTCCTTTCTCGTCATTGTGTGAGGTTTACTTCGAGCATTCCCTTTCCCTCCGTTGGGATAAATAATGCACGGTGGCGACTCTTCTGTTCATGGGTGTTGTATAGATTTACTTTTTCTGTCTTTACTTTCCGCATTTTATTATCAGCTTTATACTGTTATTGCTGCTGTGGGAAGGGGGTAATCTGTTGAGAGAGAAGTCGGACCTGGGCTTGAGGTTACACATAGACTTAGAAGTAGAGAGTAGTGGTTAGCCTGCTTGCTTAGCTCGCACCAGCTAGCCACGAAATTTATGCTCGGACGAGATTCTCTTTGATGCTTCTTTCCTGGCCCTTAGGGCTCGACAAGTTGTTTGACCCGAGGATTGTCGACTCTGGGAACCTATCAATTGGGATTCAACTAAGTGAGGCCGCTTCAAGGGATGATGATGCCACACCTTCTGGGTATCGTATCATTTCTCTTGAATGTCTGTGACGTTGAACCTGCATAGGATGTCGTACCTCGTCTGCGAGTTAAGTACACACCTGTGAGGGTAGGTGGGTGTGTTTGCAGGAAACCTTTGACCTCAGAACACCTGGTTTATCTCTGTCAGTGAGATGTGGTTACAAGGTTCACTTGAGTAGTTTGGTTTGAGATAAAGATTGGATGGTTCTCAAGCTTCACTACAGAGCAGCTCAGTCTATCAGCATTGCACTTGGTCCCTTGTTTGCATATGCATGTGCATTTTCATGATTGCATTTCATTAACATGTATTTATGTTGCAGGTGATCATTCCCTTCTGATTCTAGTATATCTTCTAGCCAGACATGGAGTCCCTGAAGAAGACAGTTGCTTACCGGTTGCATTCACCAGACATCAGTTCATTGCTGGGTTTAGTTGCTCTGGAAGATGAGAGTGTGAGGGCTGAGTTCAGAGTATCTTATGGGAGATTGCTTAGCTTGTTGTACAGACCTTCAGCATTCGAGACGACTGGGGTATATACTTTGTTGCAGTTTTATGAGCCGCAACTGAGATGTTTCTTATTTCCTGACTATATTCTGGCACCCACTTTGGAGGAGTATTCTGCGATGTTGAGAGTTCCTGTGTTGGACCAGATGCCCTTTGTACATGCCGATGCTGAGCCTGAGTTGGCTACACTTGCTGAGATTGTCAGTTTGGACGCTTCTGAGTTTCCTGGAGGGTTGGTTAAGCTGAATGGAGCCTATGGCTTTCACTTGTCTGTCCTAGTTGAGAAGGCTACACAGTGCGCAAAGAGTGGATGTTGGGTTGCCTTCAGTGCTATTCTAGCTGTCTGCTTCTATGGGATTGTCTTGTTTCCTAATGTGCCAGACTTTGTCGACTCAGATGCCTTCTTGATTCTTGCCTCGAAGAATCCAGTTCCTACTCTCTTGGGCGATGTTTATCATTCCATTCACTACAAGAATGAGAAACATCGTGGCAAGAATGTTTCCTGCTGTCTTCCTCTCTTGTACAGGTGGTTCCAAGGACACCTCCCGAAGACAGGACCTTTTGTGGATGTTGTCGATACTTTGGATTGGTCGTCCTGGTTGATGGGACTGTCTGCTGAGAATATCATTTGGTTTGATCGGAGTATGCTTGGTACTGACATTATATATAGTTGCAGTGGCTTTCCGAATGTCCCCTTGATTGGACGGAAAAGCTGTATCAACTATAACCCTTCACTTCTGGTAAGACAGTTTGGTTACGCTTTGAGAGACGCTCCTATTGAGAAGGAGATACAGGAATCTCTGTATCTCACAGGGTCACTAGACACAACTGTTTTGATCAGATTAAGACATGCATGGGCTAACATTCATAGGAGAGGGAAAGCTTTGCTCGGCAAGAGCAACAACAGAGCTTATGATCCTTATTTAGCTTGGATCCGCGAGAGAGCTAGTATTGCCTTGATGCCTTATCCTGCTGTGGAACCCCTGTACCTTCCATTGATTGAGGTACCTCCTTCCGAAGAGAGTGAGAAGTATAACAAATTGTTGGCTGAAAACGAGGAACTGAAAAAAGCCAATGAGGAGTTAGAAAAGGAGATCTTCCAGTTACGTTGTGAGAAGAAGGAAGCCACCTTCACTGTGAAGGAACAGACTGAGTTGATTAACAGGTTGGGATCAGAGCTGACAGAAGCGACCAACAAGAAAGACAAAATGGGAATAGCCTTAAACGGTGTTAGCAAGGTGCTTACTTCCAAGAAGGAACTGCTAAGCAAAGCTTATGCCCGTATCAGCAAGTAGGAAGCCTTGTGGAATGCCACGCTTACCAAGCGGAAGGAGCGCGAAGACGAATTGAAGATGCAGATTGCCACGCTAGAGGCACAAATTAGAGCCCAAGACGCAAAGATTACTGAAGCAACATCACTTAGGAGCACTGGTGAGCTCAGAGTAAGTGACGTTGACAAGAAGCCGAGAAGTTATGAAGAGAAGGCCGGTTCCAAGAGGTACAGATTTGACGAGAGTTCTGGCAAAGGAACCTACCAGGATGACGCCCAGAAGCTGAGGTCCACTACCGAGCGGCATGCTTTACTGATTCAGGAGCTGATCTCCCGACTAGGGCACTCGGAGACGATGAGGATATTGGAGGACGTCAGAGCACGCCACTTGGCCTGATTTATCTTTGCCTTACCTTTGTTATTTGTACTTGTATTTGGACCATCGCCAGGCTTGTTGGCCGAGGTCTCTTCAGTTGTATTCAGTGGTACTCTTGTACTCATCCTCTTGGCATTTGTTATATATGAGGGTTTTCTGATTCCTTGCTTGCTGGATAGGGACTCCATTGTCGTGATGGCTCTCTCTCCGAAACTAGAATCGGGGGGGGGGGGGGGGGGGGAATATAACCTGTAGCATATTTACACATTCGCATCTGCGTTCATATTGCATGACTAGTATTCTTGAACCTATATCTTATTTCCTGCATCTTCAGGTTTTCAGGATTGATGAACCAAGAGTTCATCGTTATTCAACCCGAAACAACTGCAAGAGAATCATGGATCAAGTCCAAGTGGAGATGCAAGAGATTCACGAGAAGTTGAACCTGTTCATGCAGGCCATGGAGAGTATTGCTAAAGGCCAGGAGAATCTCCAGACTTTGGTGCAGCCGTTGCTGACGCGGGCTAATGGAAATGGCAACAATGACCACAACTCTGTGCATGTTGAAACTCTTCATGAGGATGGTCCCCCTACTCTTGTGGTGCCTCCTGTGGTGACCCCACCTGTTGTGGTTGTGAACAATGACGCTGGCGCTGGCAATGGCAACGCCGGGAATGGAAATGAGAAGGTGGTTAACAATGTTGGATTTGGAGATACCAATCTGGGCGGTGGTAACTTCAATGGCGGTAATGGTTTTGGTAACAATGGATTCGGCTATAACGACCAAGGGTTTGAGTACGGCAATCAGGGCGGAAAATTCGGCTTCAACACTCAGGGTCTCGGCTATGACGGTTTTGGTAACGCTAACCAGGGTTATGGTGGAAATGGTGCTGGATTGATTCGTGTCAACACTGGTTTCAATCAAGGTTATGGTAATGGGGGACGAGGTCCCATGACTAATCAGCAGGGTTTTGGTCGCAACACTGGTTATAACGAATACGGAAATGAGAATGTGAACTGGGGCGAAGACTGTCAAGAGGACGCCTTTTCTGGAAGAGGCATGGGATATGAGGGACCCGTTGACAATACTCAAAGGATTAAAATGCTTGAAGAACAGGTGAAGGGTATGGCTAATCAGAATTCTATCGGACTAGACATGACTACTATGGGCTTGGTGCCTGGGCTGAAGGTACCGCTGAAATTCAAAGCCCCCACTTTTGATAAGTATAAGGGGGACACTTGCCCTAAGGTACATGTCCGCGCTTATTACAGAAGGATGTCGGCATATTCAGACGACGAAAGGATGCTTATGCATTTCTTTTAAGACAGCCTATCAGGGCCGTCACTCGAGTGGTACATGGGGTTGGAGCCCGCTCAAATCAAAACCTGGAAGCAATTGGCGGATGCTTTCGTCCTGCATTATAAGTATAATAGTGATCTAGCACCGAACCGAGTTCAATTGCAAGGCTTGTCGCAGAAGAAAGAGGAAAGCTTTAAAGAGTATGCGCAGAGATGGTGCGATATGGCAGCAAGAGTACATCCTCTGTTAGCTGAAAGAGAAATGAATAGCATGTTTATTGGAACATTTACAGGGATATATTACGAGAAATTGTTTAATGTTTCGTTGAGTAGTTTTTCAGATTTGATTCTTATGGGTGAGATGGTCGAAGACAGTATTAAGGTTGGAAGATTCCAAACAGGTGAGTCTGCCCCCGCAGGAGGTACCAGGAAAGCATTTGGTGGTAGACGTCAAGGTGATTCTAGTGCCGTGTTCGGAGGCAGGGGCCGGGGCAGAGGACGAAGTCAGTATGCTCAGCGTCAACAGGTCGCTAGTGTTACTATTTCGTTTCCACAACAACAACAACAACAACAGCCGCAACCGTAACAACAATAAAGGCAACACCCCGCCCAACGAAGAATCCTAGAGGGTAAGCCAAGGAGAGTATTTGAAGCGCCTCCGTCAACTTACGCTGAACTGCTCCAAACATTGCTAGGATTAAAGTTGGTTGAGAAAAGGACCATGGCGCCATTAACGGGCAATCCTCCGTTTGGCTATGATGCTGATAAGCACTGTGATTTACACTCCGGGGCGCCCGGACATGATATTGAAGGTTGTCATGTGTTTAAACATAAAGTCCAAGACTTGTTGGACAGCAAAGCTATTAACTTTGGGCAGGCGGGTCCAAACATAGTACAACAGCCTATGCCCAATCACGGGGAAAACACCATCTTGACCGAGGAGAGTTTGAATATAGTGACGGATGTCAATGAGCTGAAGACACTGTTAGGTGAGATCAAAAGCAGGTTGTTAAAAGGGGGTGTATTCCCGGGGTGTGACGAATTTTGCTTGGATTGTTGGATACAACCAGAAGGTTGTAATGAGTTAAAACGGGGTATTCAGGCTTTGATGAACGAAGGAACATTGCAGTTTGATAGAACCGCAGTTGAAGAGCCGGTAGAGGCATTGTGTGATGAGCCGAACGATGTTGCGACAGTAACGATTCCAAGGAAGACAATAACAATAACGGCGCCTGCCAGGCGGCTGACAATCACTATTACTAAAGCAGGACCGATCCCTTTCGAGAATACCAAAGCAGTGCCATGGACTTACGGGTTGGAGGTTTATTGCGATGGAGAGAAAATTGAAGTGAATAAACAACCAGCTGGGGTTGTAGATAATGTGGTCGGAACAGGAGGTATGATCAGAAGTGGAAGAATATTCACATCGCCTGAGGTAGAGGCAGAAAGATTGGCAAAGGGGAAAGCCAAGGTGGACGAGAGTGGCCCCTCGCAGATAAAGGAAAAGGAAACATCACTTAAGGATGTGGAAGAGTTTATGAGGCTCATCCGTAAAAGTGATTACAAAATCATTGAGCATCTCCAGCAAACGCCATCAAAGATCTCGATCTTGTCACTGCTGTTATGTTCCGAGGCCCATCAGAACGCTTTGCTGAAGATCCTAGACGCGTCTTTTGTTCCTCAAGATGTTTCTGTGAATCAGTTAGAAGGGGTGATGGCGCATGTTAACGTAGGGCACAATTTAGGCTTTACGGATTTTGATTTGACCCCGAGGGGGAGAGAGCATAATATGGCGCTGCACGTCTCAGTTGAATGCAGGGGCACGGTCATGTCCCGTGTGTTGGTGGATACCAGGTCTTCCTTGAATGTTCTTCCGAAGAAAGCAATGATGAAGTTGGATATTAGGGGGATTCTCTACACGCCCAGTGATTTAGTGGTGAGGGCGTTCGATGGTACGCGGAGGTCAGTTTTCGGATCCATAACGTTGCCGTTGCAAGTGGGGCCGGAAATTTTTGAAACTGAATTCTACATAATGGACATCCAGCCAGCGTATAGTTGTCTTCTTGGACGCCCAAGGATCCATGCTGCCGGGGCAGTCACGTCCACGTTGCACCAAAAGTTGAAATATATGGTGGGGGATAGTGTCGTCACTGTTTGTGGAGAAGAAGATATTTTGGTCAACCATCTGTCTTCATTCAGGTACGTGGAAGTCGACGGCGAAATCCACGAGACACCCTGTCAGGCATTTGAAGGGCTAAAGATTAAAGACAAAGCTCCAGTACCCAAGATATCAGACGTGGCAGTGTCATCGTACAAAGATGCTCAGGCTCTAGTGAAGACATGCGAGACCAAGGGCTGGGGTCAGGTGTTGGAGATTCCCGTGAAGAACGACAGGTTCGGGCTCGGATATCATCCTTCGTCATCAGCATCCTCTTCAGAAGCCCCCAGGTTCAGAGTGCCAATAACCATAACACAGAATGGAGTATGCTACGAGACTATCAATGCCGTTTCCGATTCTGAGGAAGGAGATAGCGACTGCGATATGGACGCGTGGATCAAGCCAAGCGTGCCAAGACAAAGTCTCTGCAATTGGTCTATCCAGGAAACTGTTCCTGTGACAACTAAACAGTAATGATTTGTTTTTTTTAATTGTTGAATAATCCTGTGTGTTGCACCCCAAAATTTGCCCAACATTTCTTTACCTAGCTTATGTTTCATTTCATTCACATTAGCATTATCATTTGCATTTCATTGACATGTATGCAGGAGATCAAGAGGTATGATTACCAATTAAGAGCTATACAAGAGTTTGAAGCTAGCTAAGAGGGTTATTCAAGTGTTCAAGGGTTGATATCCTTGTCAGAGAAGTTAAAAGATCCTCAGAGAGAGTGGTTGAAGCCAAGTGTGTAGGTCTCCTAACTTGAGAGTTGTGGGAGCTCCTCAGATGATTCTGAAGCCAGGGATATGAACATGAAGCCTTGAGAGAGCTTATGAGATGTCTTGAAAGCCATCATGAAGCCTAGACAGGTCATTGTGCAAGATTAAGAAGACTCAGCCATGAGTGGTGTAATTAGGGTTTGACTGGGTCAACCGTAAGTCAACTGATGATTTGAAGAAGGTTGAGACCTAATCCAAGAGCCATGTGATCATGGATTGATGCAATGAGATGTTATTAGGATGACTCCAAGGTAAACTCATCATGATTGAAGATTTTGAGAAGTTTCAAGCTAGGGTTTCTAAGGCTTGACAGTGTAAAATCCCCTAGTTTGACCCCTATCTTCAAGGCAGTTTAGCCCAAGATGTAATTGTCATCTCATCTTGCCTCCAACATGAATGTTATATAGCTTGAGCTTAGCTTTAATTTGAGTACTATAAGTCCTTGATAGGATTTATAGAACTCAAGTTATGACTTTGACAAGTTACAGGTCATCTGAGGTATGTGAATCTGGGGCCTTGAAAGTTACCCAACTTGCATCAAACTTTTGCCCAAGAAGGATGATTCCTATGGACTTTTGGTCAACATGAATTTTGTTCCTTATCCTCGTAGATTTCTAGAGAGTACTAGAAGTCCTTGATAGGATTCGTAGAACTCAAGTTATGGCTTTGACAAGTCAAGGGCATTTTGGTCATTTGGAGATTACAGGTCATTTCAACCACAAGGCCATAACTCCTATTTCCAAGCTTCAAATGGAAAAATGTTCAACATCAAACTTGTTCAAAATGATGTTTTAAGTCTCGTAAGGAGGTCATGAGATGATGGAAATGCTTGTAGCTCAAAGTTGCAAAAATGACCTAAAATAAGGGCATAAGTTAAATAAATCAAAGTTGGAAATTGATATTTTCAACCTACACATCCAAACCATGGCATGTAATATATCATTTTGACTCTAGAAAACATTTTAAGAACATTGGTTTAGCCACATTTTTTATTTGAGATTCAATTTGTGGACTTGCTTTGAAAAGTGTTTACTTGCATATTAAGTAACATGTGCAAAACATAGAATCAAGGCATGAGCAAGGCCCTTTACAAGCTAATTACTTTCAAAATGTCACTAGGGGAGAAATTGGAAGAGAATGGGATTGATTCCAAGCTGCAAACAGAGCTATGCATATCATGATACATGGTTGAAAATCTCATGACATGAGAAGTGGAAACACTCATTAGAAGGATCTAGAGGGTTCTAGATCATTCATACATCATCTATATATTGAGTAGAGGTGATCCAATGCAAAGGTTGGTGATGATTGAAGGAGAGAGCATAGATTGAGATTGAGATTTCTTGGCTTGCAATTTAATTCGTTTTCACAAAATTCTTCACTTTCCATCCATTTTCTCGATTGAAACTTCTTCTATGGATGCTAAGGAGTGATTCCAGATCATAATCCAAGAGAATTCGTGGCTGAATCGTGTAGGAGCAATTGAATTTTTCCACCTGCAACTAACCATCGGATTTCAAGATTCAGGAGCTTTCAACCGGTTGTTTTGCATACAGAAGCAAGGAGAGGGTTCATTGATCGTGTTTGAAAGATTGGAGAGCTTGAATTGGAGGTTTAGTGCATCTGTTCATCCAAGATTTTCAGGTTGGTAACTTTCTTCCTCTAGC
The DNA here is from genome assembly GCA_963859935.3 of Lathyrus sativus. Taxonomy (NCBI): domain Eukaryota; kingdom Viridiplantae; phylum Streptophyta; class Magnoliopsida; order Fabales; family Fabaceae; genus Lathyrus; species Lathyrus sativus. The sequence continues at coordinate 447,901,965 of OZ012738.1, read as the reverse complement.
ATGAATTAGGTAGAATCAAGATGAATTAAGGTGTTAGTTGCATTGTACAACGGTGTAGGAAGGTTTTCAGACCATTAATTTGAGAATTAGTGACCAATTTAGGGTATTACCATTTTCGGTTGAGAATTGGATATGGTGAATCTTGAGGATTTAGGTTGAATTAAGGGCATGAATGAGTTCGTGAGGTAATTTTGGATAAGTTTCATGTATTGACCATTTGCAATGGAGGATCCTAGAGAGAATTAGGGTTGAGGAAGATGACTGGAGCACCACCGGTGGTGGCCGGAGCTGGGCGCGAAGTTTAGAGGTTCAAAAGGTAGGAGATGACTCTGGGACCATCAGATCTTGGTTTGACTTGGACTATGACCCTCATCCAACGGCCACGTTTTAATCTCAGTTTGTGAAGGATCTGAATTAATGAAACGCATCGTTTCATTTGAGTGTTGAGTCAGGGCTTAATGAAATAACCACTATCCACACCCCCCTGATGGCCCAACCCATGGTTTGAACTGTGTATCATTGCTATTTGCACCGTGCGTGTGTATATTTTAATTTGATTTTCATTATTTTTTCATTTTATCCATGGTTCTTGGAAAAATCATATAAAATTGAAAATTAATCCAATTAATCCCATTCTTTTTGCATTTTACTGATGATTGATTCTAGTATTGTTTTAGAGAAAAAATATTTTCATTTCATGCATTTTCTGATTTTATGGGAATTTTATATTTTATTTGATATTAAAATGGTTATGTTTGATACCTAAATTTGTGGAATTTTGTGTGATCATGTGGTGATGATTTTGATCCTAATTTTTTGTGTGTGATTAGGTTAGACATGTATGTTCCCATAGAAATTTTCTCACATTTTTGTGATGAAAATAGGTGTGCTTTCTAGATTGATATTTAGATGCTTCCCTTTAGGGTTTAGGTTTGGTACCTTATGGTGTAGAATTTATTTCTAGGTCTTATTTGATGATTTGATCTCTGAAATTAATGTGGTAGAGTCATGATTGACCTAGGTTCCCATAGATATTTTTGTAGGATTTTACAATTGGTTTTAGTATTTTAGTTAGGACTAACTTTAGTACTAGGTTTTAGGTGATCCTAACTTACTAATTCAACTAGTTTAACTTCCTTAGTCCCCTTAGATTAGGGTTTTTGCTTTGTTTGCCTTTGGTTGAGATTGAAGACAAGTTGAAGACAAGGTGAGGATGCTTGAAGTTGCTTGAAGTTGCTTGGAGCTAGGAATTGCTTGTGCCTGAAGGTGCCTGATGAAGATTTAAGAGATAGGAGACATAGGGAGAGCCTTATAATTAGAATGATTTCTTTCACAAATATGGAAAGCATCTTGTGCTTCCATTCCTCCCAATGACTAAAAGTCCTTCCAAGATATTCACATCCCTCCTTTGGAGGGATGAGTGGCTTTATCTGGGAAGTAGAACTTTGAGGGAACCAGTCACTCCTAATGATGAACCCTTACAGGCTTCCTTTGGTTGTCAATAAGCTGTTTATCATTTCCACTCATCCTGTAAAATCAATTGTCTTCTGGGCTGAGTATCTTGAAAGATGGTGGACTTGAGTTTGAAGATGAGGACTTCACTGAAGAGTGTGGAAGAGGATGATTCCTTTAACATTTCCATTGCAGCTGAAGCTTGAAGAGCAAGAAGAACAAGTTGATACTTGTGAAGAAGACACAAATGAAGATTGAGTGAAGAGCTGAGGCTTGAAGACTGTAGGATGAAGTTGACACTACCAGGTGATTGAATACTACTCTGAGAAGCTGAAGCTTGTAGATGAGGAAGACCAAGTTGATACTGGTGAAGCAAAGAGAGCTGAAGCTTGAAGACCAAGTTGATACTTATGAAGGGGATTCAGTTGAGATTGAGTGTGGAGCTGAGGCTTGAGGAATAAAGGATAAGTTGACACTTACACTAATGCTTGGAGAGCCTGAAGGAATCAAGTTGATACTTGCAGTTAGAAGCAAAGCCTGAGGGTGGAATTGCCTAAGGAGCTGAAGCTTGAAGAAGGAGGATAAGTTGAAACTTATGTTGATGGGTTGAAACCTGGAGAAGCAAGTTGATACTTGGCATGAAGGGTGATTGAAGTCTGAAGACTGGGTTGCTGTCAGAAGAGCTGAAGCTTGGAGTTGAAAGAGGGAGTTGTTGATCTGCTTTCTTTTCCTGTCTGTTTTCTTTTCTGTGCTGATGTGCCTTGTTTGACTTGCTTGATGCATTAGAATAAGTTCATATTTAGACTGAATTTAATCTAGGAGCATGATTGCATTAGAGGTTGAGTTGCTCCCTCTGCTTGTATTGTTACTGTATGGCTTTGCTTGCGGGTATTCGGTAGAGCCATGCTCCCTTGCCCATGTGGTTTGTTTTGCTTGATAGCATTTTATTTCATTTCTACTGTATGATTACAGTTGTTGTTATATTTTTCTTGATAGCATGTTATTTCTTCTGTATGATTACTGTTATTCATATCTGGCTTGAGGTCGAGATGAGCTTATGGAGGCTGCTGCCCCACACACATTTCCTCCCTCACTTGCATTGCATGCATTTTACCGTCGTTTACTGTTTACTGTTTAAGCTGATGCTTTATCTGTTTCTAGGAGTTCCCTGTTTCAAACTTCAACTATAGGATGAATCCTTGGCATGACAACAATAGGACTTGATAGTCTCCCTTAGTTGAGCCTGTTCTCTTCTCATCTCAAAACAGCTTAAGATACAGTAATCATGAATGATTTCTTTCGTACGTTACGAGCCTTAAGCTATATGAGAAAGGATTGTTGGAGAGTTTCTTTTCAACAGTCTGGATGTTTAGTATGGCACCCTTTGGGTGACATACGACGCATTCACTCTCAGGTCATAGTCTTTAGTGCGATTGAAATTGCAAACACAATAAAAAACACTTCTTTCGTAAAAGACAGAAAACAAACTTCAAACCTTTTTGCCCCGTGGGCCCATAATTCAAAGGAAAGCTTTTCTGAAGAAAAGAGTGTCGTTAAACTTCAGCGCCAATGCAAACAGGCTTTGTCCCTAACTGCTGGAACTGCTATTTAACCCTACTCGATAAAACAGATGAATCTGAACCCCCGTAATCTGTATTACCCCGAACTACGTAAGCTCTGATCTCTCATACCTGTTGAGAGTACGTAGGCACAATACTGATGTATTGGCAAGCCACCTTCCCCGTAACCCGTCGTAGGTCGAACTACGTTGACTCTGATTTCTCATTCTCAGATGAGAATACGTAGGCATAAAGTGTGACGCTTTGCCGAGTAACTTTATTTTTCTTTTCAGACCATCCTTGATAGGTAGATAGATAAACCAACTCGTCCAGTAAACACAACAAGCGTGGATCCCGTCGAGTACGACGGACGTGAGGGGTGCTAATACCTTCCCCTTGTGTAACCGACTCCCGAACCCAGACAACGGTTACGACGACCTTGTCTTATACCTTTTCGTCAGGTTTTTCCGATCGTTTCCTTTCCCGTTCCGAGGGATAAATAAAGAAAGGTGGCGACTCTTCTGTTTTGCCGGCACCTTATTTTTGCGGAAGCGACACTGTGCCCTACTTGGGGCACAATGATTTTGCTTAGGGCCATTTTGGTTATGTACAGTACATTGTTTAATCATGAATAAAGGCGTTCTTCATATACAAATATTGTGATCCTTGTTTTTCCTGTTTTTAAGCATTTATGAACCGCCTATGACGTCTATGAACCGCCTATGACTCACGTCGACTTTGAAGCATTTAACCATTTCCTTTGCAGGATTACTATTTCAGATGACATCTATGAACCGCCTATGACTCACGTCGACTTTGAGCACCCGGTATTTCAGGCTGAGGATGAGATTGTCGAAGATGGCGACGTACCAGAAGAGCTGACCTGGTTGTTGAAACAAGAAGAAAGAATCATTCTGCCTCATGAGGAGGTCATTGAAATCGTCAACTTGGGGTCGGAAGGGGTTGAAAGGAACATCCGTATAGGGGCTGCGCTGCAAAGCGACGTCAAGAGAAGGTTGATTGAGATGCTCAAAGAGTACAATGATATATTCGCTTGGTCATACGAGGACATGCCTGGGCTGGATACGGATATGGTTGTTCACGGTCTGCCGCTAAAAGAAGAATGCCCGCCGGTTAAGCAGAAACTCCGAAGAACTAGGCCGGACATGGCTGTGAAGATTAAGGAGGAAGTTCAAAAACAGTGGGATGCTGGTTTCCTAGCTGTTACAAAATATCCCTCATGGGTCGCTAATATTGTGCCAGTGCCAAAGAAAGACGGTAAGGTGAGAATGTGCGTAGACTACCGTGATTTGAACAAAGCGAGCCTGAAAGATGACTTTCCACTTCCTCACATCGATGTGCTGGTTGATAACACTGTTTAATTCTCTGTATTCTCCTTCATGGATGGCTTCTCGGGCTATAATCAGATCAAAATGGCTCCAGAAGACATGGAGAAGACTACTTTCATCACTCCCTGGGGAACATTTTTGTTACAAAGTGATGCCCTTCGGATTGAAGAACGCTGGGGCAACATATCAACGTGCTATGACGACTCTCTTTCATGACATGATGTATAAAGAGATCGAGGTTTATGTTGATGATATGATTGCCAAATCCCAGACAGAGGAGGAGCATTTGGTTAATCTGCTGAAACTGTTCAAGAGGCTTAGGAAGTTCAGGCTGAGACTGAACCCTAACAAGTGCACCTTCGGGGTGAGATCGGGTAAACTGCTGGGGTTTATCGTGAGCGAAAAAGGAATAGAGGTTGATCCTGCGAAAGTAAAAGCAATACAAGAAATGCCGACGCCTAAAACAGAAAAAGAAGTGCGCGGGTTTTTAGGGAGATTGAACTACATTGCTCGGTTCATATCTCACCTAACGGCCACGTGTGAGCCATTATTCAAGCTGTTGAAGAAGGACCGGGCTGTGACCTGGAATGAAAATTGTCAAAAGGCGTTCAACAAAATAAAAGAATACTTGCAGGAACCTCCTGTTTTGATACCCCCAGTGGCCGGGAGACCATTGATTATGTATTTGACAGTTCTTGAGGAAAGTATGGGTTGTGTTCTCGGTCAACACGACGAGACTGGGCGTAAAGAGCATGCGATCTACTACTTGAGTAAAAAGTTCACAGACTATGAATCCAGATACTCAATGCTCGAGAAAACGTGTTGTGCGCTAGCCTGGGCCGCCAAACGTTTGAGGCAATACATGCTAAATCATACAACCCTGCTCATTTCAAAGATGGATCCTATCAAATACATGTTTGAGAAGCAAGCACTCTCCGGAAGAATTGCCCGATGGCAGATGGTGTTAACTGAATACGATATTCAATATGTTTCTCAGAAGTCTATTAAAGGTAGCGTCTTGTCAGAGTACCTTGCGAAGCAGCCTATTAAGGACTACCAATCGATGAGGTTTGATTTTCCTGACGAGGATATCATGTACCTAAAGATGAAAGATTGCGAAGAACAGTTGCCAGACGAAGGACCAGAATTGGGTTCCAAATGGCAGTTAATATTCGATGGAGCTGTGAATTCCTATGGTAGCGGAATAGGGGCAATCATTACTACTCCTCATGGGTCGCACATCCCATTTACTGCTCGATTGACCTTTCCAGCTACCAACAATGAAGCTGAATATGAGGCTTGCATCATGGGTCTTGAAGAAGCTATTGATTTGCAAATCAAACATCTGGACGTATACGGAGACTCAGCTCTAGTGGTAAATCAGATAAAAGGAGAATGGGAGACACGTCAGCCCAATTTGATACCATATATGAACTATGCAAGGAGATTGTTGCCTTTCTTTGGCAAGGTGGAATTGCATCATGTGCCGCAAGCAGAAAATCAAATGGCTGACGCCCTGGCGACATTGTCTTCAATGTATAAAATTAACTTCTGGAACGAGGCTCTCCGGATTGTTATTTCTCGGCTTGATAGGTCTGCCTTCATATTTGCTATTGACGAAGCATCTGATGATAAACCCTGGTATTATGACATCCAAAATTTCCTGAAGAACAAGGATTATCCGGCTGGGGCATCCAGTCGAGATCAGAAGACTCTCAGGAGATTGGCTGGCAATTTCTATTTGAACCCTGACGGTGTCCTATACAAGAGAAACCACGACTTGGTGTTGCTACGCTGTGTAGACGAGAAAGAGGCGAAGTTGCTCATGGAAGAGATACATGAGGGTACGTTTGGTACACATGCTGGTGGGCATGCTATGACGAGAAAACTACTACGGGCAGGTTATTACTGGCTAACTATGGAAACAGACTGTTTCAAGTTTGCCAAGAGGTGCCATAAATGCCAAATTTATGCGGACAAGGTCCATGTACCCCCAAGTCCTCTGAATGTGATGTCATCACCGTGGCCATTATCGATGTGGGGAATTGATATGATTGGAAAGATTGAGCCTACGGCATCCTGTTGCACCCCAAAATTTTCCCAACATTTCTTTACCTAGCTTATGTTTCATTTCATGCACATTAGCATTATCATTTGCATTTCATTGACATGTATGCAGGAGATCAAGAGGTATGATTACCAATCAAGAGCTACACAAGACTATGAAGCTAGCTAAGAAGGTTATTCAGATGTTCAAGGGTTGATATCCTTGTCAAAGAAGTTAAAGGATCCTCAGAGAGAGTGGTTGAAACCAAGTACATGGGTCTCCTAACTTGAGAGTTATGGGGAAGATCATCAGATGATTCTGAAGCCATGAAGTTATACTTGAGGTCTTGAGGGAGCTTATGAGAAGTGTTGAAGATCACTTTGAGGCCTAGACAGGTCATTGTGCAAGATTAAGAAGCCTCAGCCATGATTGGTGCAATTAGGGTTTGACTGGGTCAACCCTAAGTCAACTGATGATTTGGAGAAGGTTGAGACCTAATCTAAGAGCCATGTGATCATGGATTGATGCATTGAGATGCTATAAGGATAATTCCAAGGTCAACTCATCATGATTGAAGAGTTTGAGAAGTTTCAAGCTAGGGTTTCTAAGGCTTGATAGTGTAAAATCCCCTAGTTTGACCCCTATCTTCAAGGCAGTTTAGCTCAAGATGTGATTGTCATCTCATCTTAACCCCAACATGAATGTTGTAGAGCATGATCTTAGCTTTAATTTGAGTTCTAGAAGTCCTTGATAGGATTTGTAGAACTCAAGTTATGACTTTGACAAGTTACAGGTCATCTGAGGTATGTGAATTTGGGGGTTTGAAAGTTGTCCAACTTGCATGAAACGTTTGCCCTAGAGGGATGATTCCTATGAACTTTTGGTCAACATGAATGTTGTTCCTTATCCTCTTAGATTTCTAGAGAGTACTAGAAGTCCTTTATAGGATTTGTAGAACTCAAGTTATGGCTTTGACAAGTCAAGGGTATTTTGGTCATTTGGAGATTACAGGTCATTTCAACCATATGGCCATAACTCCTATTTCCAAGCTTCAAATGGGAAAATGTTCAACATCAAACTTTTTCAAAATGATGTTTTGAGGCTGGTCAAGAGGTCATGAGATGTTGGAAGTGCTTGTAGCTCAAAGTTGCAAAAATGACCTAAAATAAGGGTATAAGTTAAATGAACCAAAGTTGGAAATTGATACTTTTGATCTACATATCCAAACCAAGGCATGTAATAGGTCATTTTGACTCTAAAACACATTTTAAGAACATTGGTTTAGCCACATTTTTGAATTGATGTTTAATTTGTGGACTTGCTTTTAAAAGTAGTTACTTACATCATAAGTAACATTTGCAAAACCTAGAATCAAGGCATAACCAAGGCCCCTTGCAAGCCAAACACTTCCAAAATGTCATGAGGGGAGAAATTGGAAGGAATTGGGATTGATTTCAAGCAGTTAGCAGAATGGAGCACACCATGGCATGTGATTGAAATTCTCATGACATGAGAGATTGAACTTCTCATTAGAAGGATCTAGAGGTTTCTAGATCATCCACACATGGTCTATATATTGAATAGAGATGATCCAAGGCCAAGGTTGGTGATGATTTAAGGAGAGAGCAGAGATTGAGATTGAAACTTCATTGCTTGCAACTGAATTCGGTTACATCATTTCACTCACTTTCCATCCATTTTCTTGATTGCAATCTCTTCCATGGATGCTAGGGATTGATTCCAGATCATAATCAAGGGAAATTCGTGGCTGATTGGTGTTCTTGAGCTCAGATTTTTCCACCTGCAACTCAGATTCGAATCCAAGAATTGAAGCTATTTCAATCAATTCTATTGCATACAGAAGCTTGGAAGTGATTCACTGAAGGAGTCTGGAGCATTTGAGGGCTTGATTTGAGGTCTTGCTACTTCTGTGCATGCGAATTTTTCAGGTTGGTAACCTTTAATCTCTGGCTTGTTTTAGTTAGAATTAAGAGGAATTAGGATGTTAGATGCATTGTAGAACGGTGTAGGAAGGTTTTCAGATCGTTAATTTGAGAATTAGTGACCAATTAGGTATATTGCCATTTTCGGTTGAGAGTTGGTTCTTGTGAATCTTGAGGTTTCAGAGTGAATTAAGGGCATGAATGAATTCGTGAGGAAATTTGGGACATGTTTCATTAAGGGATCGTGGCCAATGGTGGACTCTATGGCAAACTAGGGTTGTCAGAAGATGACCGGAGAAAGTCACCGGCGGGGGTTTTGGGCGCGCAGGTGACCTGAGTTGCAGAGATTTGAAACGAGGAAGATGACTTGATAGCCATCAGATCAAGGTTGGACTTTGACTGGGAACCTCATCCAACGGCCACGCGTGCGTTTCATTTTGTGAAGAGTCTGAACTTTAATGAAACGCATCGTTTCATTTAGTTGCTGATTTTGGGCTTAAGGATCCAAGCACTACTCACACCCCCCTGATGGCCCAATTGCTAAAATGAACTGATTTTCATTACTATCTGCACCGTGTGTTTGTCATTTTATTTGGATTTTCTTCATTTTATTCATGGTTCTTGAAAAAATCATAAAAAATGGAAAAATGATCCAATTGACCCCATTATTTTTGCATTGGATTCATGATTGAATCTAGTATCTTTTAGATAAAAAATATTTTTATTTCATGCATTTTCTGATTTTATGGGAATTTTCACATTTTAATTGATATTAAAATAGTCATTTTTAATGCTTGATATTGTGGAATTTGGTTTGATCATGTGATGATGATTTTGATCCTGATTTTTAGTGAGTAGTTAGCATAGATATGAATGCTCCCCATAGATTTTTCTCACATTCGTGTGATGAACATAGGTGGTAGTTTAGGTTGAAACCTTTAGAAGCTCCATTTTTAGGGTTTATGGTTGATACCTTTGGATCTAGGACTTAATTTTAGGACTTAATAGATGATTTAGTCTCTGGTTTTTGTAGGAGGCATTCTTAATTGAATTAGGATCCCTTAGGAATTATAATATAGTTTAGGTAGAAATTTATAATATAGTTTACTATTTTTGATTGATTTTAGTTTAGGTGCTAGTTTTAGATGATTCTGATGCACTAATTCAACTAGATTAACATGTTTAGTTCCCTTAGATTAGGGTTTTGTTTCTCTTGCTCTTGGATGATGATGAAGGCAAGTTGAAGATGCATTGGATTGCTTTAAGAGGCTTGGATGTGAAGATCTTCCCTTCTTGTGGTGTAGTTTTGATTAGGTTAAGATTAGGGTTTTGTAGGCAGAGCTTCTAGATAGTTCTCTTCCTTCATAAACATGGATGATGTTGATCACTTCCATTCTTCCCTATGATGAAAGGTCCCTTTGTAAAGGCCTCATCCCTCATTTGGTAGGATGTGTGGCTCTTTGCAAATTGGTAGAACCTTTGAGGGTCCCTTTCTCTGATGACAGGATGCTCAGTGGTGACCTTTGGTCTTCACTCTGCCACCAGTCATCCCAACTTTGCTCTTGATAGATGAATCTTTCTCACTTGTTAGAGGATGGAGTCCCTTGCTTGAAGAAGATTTAAGGATGGAGTTGATACTTCTTTGTGTTTGAAGATTACTCTGAGAAGCTGAAGCTTATAGATGAAGAAAGACAAGTTGATACTGGTAAAGCAAAGAGAGCTGAAGCTTGAAGACCAAGTTGATACTTGTGAAGAAGATCCAATTGAGATTGAGTGAAGAGCTGAGGCTTGAGGAATGAAGGATAAGTTGACACTTATGTTGATACACTGAGAGTCTGAAGGAGTCAAGTTGATACTTGCAGTTAGGAGTGAAGCCTGAAAGTGGAATTTACTGGAGAGCTGAGGCTTGAAGAAGAAAGAATAAGTTGATACTTATGAATGATGTATTGAAAGCTTGAAGAAGCAAGTTGATACTTGCTATTGAAGATGATAGCCTTGAAGGGTGGTTGAGGACTGAAGACTGAGCTGCTGTCAGAGGAGCTTTGCTGTGAAGCTGTGGAAGCTGTTGATCTGCTTTCTTTCCTGTCTGTTTGCTTGCTGTGCAACTGTATTGCTGTGACTTGTGTGACTTGGTTGATGCATTAGAATACGTTCATATTTAGATTGATTCAAGATAGGAGCATGATTTCACTAGAGGTTGAGTTGCTCCTTCTGCTTGTATTTTTACTATGTGGCTTTGCTTGCGGGTATTCGGTAGAGCCCAGCTCCCTTGCCTATGTGGTTTGTGATTTGCTTGATGGAATTTTGTTTTTTTGTATAATTACAGTTATTCATATCTGGCTTGAGGTTGAGATGAGCTAGTGGAGGCTGATGCCCCACACACATTTCCTCCCTCACTTGCATTGCATGCATTTTACAGTCGTTTACTATTTACTGTTTAAGCTGATGTTTTATCTGTTTCTGTTTATCATTGACATGATCCCCTAGGAATCTCACTTCCTTTGATAAGGAAGTGATGATTAGAACTTTAGGTTGAAACCTATGCATGACAACTTCTAAGAGTTTCCTGTTTCAAACCTCAACCATAGGATGAATCCTTGGCATGACAACATTAGGACTTGATAGTCTCCCCGTAGTTGTCCCCCTCTCTTCTCGTCTCAAAACAAATTAAAATACAATAATAAAGGTTAACTGACGCCGTACGTTACGAGCCTTAAGCTATCTGAGAAAGGATTGTTGGAGAGTTTCTTTTCAACAGTCTGGATGTCTAGTATGGTACCCTTTGGGTGACATACGATGCATTCACTCTCAGGTCATAGTCTCTAGTGCGATGCTAGTTGCAAACATCCATAAAAAACAGTTCTTCCGTAAAAGACAGAAAACAAACTTCAAACCTTTTTGCCCCGTGGGCCCGTAATTCAAAGGAAGCTTTTCTGAAGAAAAGAGTGTCGTTAACTCCCAGTTCTATCGCAAACGGTAACGCCTAAGTCTCCAAGGGTCGAGCTGCGTACACCAAACTGCTGGAACTGTTTGTTAACCCTACTCGATAAAACAGATGAATCTGAATTCCCGTAATCCGTATTATCCCGAACTACGTAAGCTCTGATCTCTCATGCATGACGAGTGTACGTAGGCACAATACTGATGTATTGGCGAGCTACCTTCCCCCATCACCCGTAGTTAGCCGAACTACGTAGACTCTGATTTCTCATTCTCTGATGAGAATACGTAGGCATAAAGTGCGACGCTTTGCCGAGTCATTTTCTTTTCTTTTTAAGCCAGCCTTGATAGGTAGATAGATAAAACCAACCCGTCCAGTAAACACAACAAGCATGGATCCCATCGAGTACGATGGACGTGAGGGGTGCTAATACCTTCCCCTTGCGTAACCGACTCCCGAACCCAGACAATGGTTGCGATGACTTTGTCTTATACCTTTTTCGTCAGGTTTTTCCGATCATTTCCTTTCCCGCTCTGAGGGATAAATAACGAAAGGTGGCGACTCTTCTGTTTTGCCGGCACCTTATTTTCACGGAAGCGACACATCCAATGGACACCGGTTCATCTTGGTGGCAATCGATTACTTCACCAAATGGGTGGAGGCAGCATCATATGCCAATGTCACCAAACAAGTGGTCGCCAGATTTATAAAGCGAGATATCATCTGCAGATATGGAATCCCTGAGCGGATCATCACCGACAATGGTTCGAATTTGAATAACAAGATGATGAAAGAGCTGTGCCAGAGTTTCAAGATTGAGCATCACAACTCTTCTCCGTACCGACCCAAGATGAATGGCGCGGTTGAAGCGGCCAATAAGAACATAAAGAAGATTGTTCAGAAGATGGTGGTGACGTATAAGGATTGGCACGAGATGCTACCTTTCGCTTTGCACGGTTATCGTACGACGGTACGCACATCAACCGGGGCAACCCCTTTTTCATTGGTATACGGAATGGAGGCAGTATTACCGTTAGAGGTTCAGATTCCTTCCCTGAGGGTATTACGAGATGTCCAACTTGACGAGGCAGAATTGGTTAAAGACAGGTTGAATCAACTGAGCTTAATGGATGAGAAGAGGCTAGCTTCTCTCGCATACGGTCGATTGTACCAGGGCCGGATGAAGAAAGCATACGATAAAAAGATATGTCCGCGAAGCTTTCAGATGGGCGACCTTGTGCTGAAGAGGATTCTCCCGCCACAAACAGATCACAGGGGCAAGTGGACCCCTAATTACGAAGGGCCATACGTTGTCAGAAAAGTCTTCTCAGGAGGAGCTTTGCTACTATCTACCATGGATGGTGAATACTTTTCGTCTCCTATGAATTCGGACGCAGTTAAAAAATACTTTGCTTGAAAGAGACCCGCTGGACAGAAAAAAGAGAGTCCAGGCAAAAATGGGGCATCCTGGCGAACCAAAAACAGAATAAAAGGTTCGGGCAAAAGTTAGGGATAAAATTGAAAAGATGTACACCCGCGAAGTCGAAAACCTACATTGGGCGGCTTCGGCAAAAAAGGGTATCCCGGTGAATTGAAAACCCGTAAAGGGCGATTCACGCAAAAGTTAGGGATTTAAAAAAGCAAATGACTGCGGTCCGAATTCGATGCCTGCATTGCTTAGTGGTTTGGGAGTACCTGAGGGTTCGTTTATCCAACATAATCTCTTCCGAAAATTGAATACCGGGAAAGCGCCAGAGTCAGGCGAGTCATAGGAGGATCAGCTCACGATGTTTGTCTGCACCGTGTTGCCGACATGTGTATAAATTCGAGTTATATTTGTATTTTTTATGCTTCCTGTGCATATATGTATGTGTGTGTACGTAAATTCCTCTTTTCAGGAGTTGCATCCGATGTACAAAACTTTGCCTATTCAGAGGCCCAATTAATAAAACGTGTTATTCAGCATTTGATGTTTATGCTTTACTATTTTGTATGTGGAAAACGCCGATGTTTTGATAAAATTGCGCTTGCATAACTTTGCTGGCCCTTGCCAATAATTGCTAAAACTTCGAATTGACTGGAGTAATGTCACGGACACTAACCCGAATAGATTTGGTTGTATAGATTTGTCTTGTCTCGTTTGTGTTTTGCAGGGTTCTCACCTTTGAAGCGAACGGTCAGAAAGTGTGGCCACTAGCCGGAGATTCGTGGTGAAAGACTTGACTTGGTGCGACGCCAATCCCCATGCAGGTCGCACATCATCTTCAAAAGTTAGGATGATTTTTTGCCCCTTGCCGAAGAGATCAATTTCCCCAGCTAGTCGCAGTTTATCCCCAGAGGATATCCCCAGCCAGTCAAGATCAGTATCCCTTGCAGAGGTTGCACTCCGCAGAGAGTCGAGTATGTGAACAATTAATCCCCAACCTGGAGGATTCCCGCAGAGTTTAACTAAGTCATAGTTGGTTCAGAAGGATTATTCCCATAGAAGATGGTTTCCTTTCCGCAGGTCGTCACACCTTCGTCAGGATGATTATCCCCAACGGAGCGGTAACTCCGAGTTGGTAAGCTGAGTTCGGACATCATCGTTTCCTCCAGAAGGATTTCCTCGTTCCCCAGCTGAGTCGTCAATTTACTTTCCCCAAGAGAGTTGATTCTTCCCCAGCGGAATTACTCTCCCCAGCAGGTGTTCTTTCCTCCCAGTGGAAATCAAAGTTTAATCTCCTTGGCAGAGTTGGTGGTATGTCTGGCATTTATTTTTCCAAAGGGCTTCATGATGCCCATTCGTCCCCAACATGGGGGTATTTGCTCAACAACCATGATGAAGCAAGCTTGTCAGGGTTTCCCCAACAGCTTGAGCCTGCATTCGCATTTGCATATAGTGTCATATTTGCATCTACCCAAAAAACGCGTAGCATATCCGTGCTGTACGGAGCATTACGCCATTCTCGAACATGCGCATTTTGAAACATAAGTCAGGTTGATTAACCTTTTGTTTTCAAGTGTTGTTCCCCTTGCAGGTGGAGAGAGCTCTTGCTCAGATCAGTTACCAAATATTAAAAGTCTCAGCATGAGACATGTGGCGATAATGTTTGTCTCGTCATTATTCCCCACAGAGTTGCTCGTTTAAGTTTCTCTTACCCCTCCAGTGGAGTATTTCTTCAAGATTGTTGTTATGTCGTTATCAAAAGATTTCGTGAATCAATTTTTGGAAATTGCCGCCTATGTCGAAGTAGGTGTCTGGCAGTTTAAGTTCAGAAAGTCCCCAGTAGAGTCCTTCTCAGATTTATTGTCGTGTCAGCATTAAAGATTGAAAGATTGGACCATTATGTGTTACCCATTTGATTGATGGAGTTAGCTACTGCAAAGATAGGCAGAGGAGCTGTATTCAAGATTATTACCCGTAGCGATGGCGGTGTTATCTTCCTGTAGTGGTGGCGGAGTTATTACCCATAGCGATGGCGGTGTTATTTCCCCGTAGTGGTGGCGGAGTTATTACCCGTAGCGATGGCGGTGTTATTTCCCTGTAGCGGTGGCAGAGAGTATTACCCGTAGCGATGGCGGTGTTATTTTCCTGTAGTGGTGACAGAGAGTTATTACCCGTAGTGATGGCAGTGTTGTCTACCCTTAGCGATGGCAGTGTTGTTTACCCGTAGTGATGGCGGTGTTGTCTACCCGTAGCGATGGCGGTGTTATTTTCCTGTAGTGGTGACAGAGAGTTATTACCCGTAGCGATGGCGGTGTTATCTTCCCGTAGTGGTGGCGGAGTTATTACCCGTAGCGATGGCGGTGTTATTTCCCTGTAGTGGTGACAGAGATGTATTACCCGTAGCGAAGGCGGTGTTACTTCCCTGTAGTGATGGCAGAGTATTACCCGTAGTGATGACGGTGTTATTTTCCCAGAGTATTTCCCGCAGTGGTGGCGGTGGTATTTCCCGTAGTGATGGCGAAGCTCTTTTCCTGTATCGTTGGCAGAGTTATGTTCGTTGACAGAAGTAATTTCCTAGTGAAGTCGTCTAGGTTATTCCTATATTGACAAGTTTGGTGTTGCGCAAGCAGTTAATCAGATCTGTATCAGGTAGTTGATCAGTGGTTACCGTAACAATCAGGTTCAATCGACGAGTGTTGTTCCCCATATAGTGGTGCAGTTTATCTCTACGGTTGGCAAATTTCCGGGTTCTTGGTATTCAACCGTCTCGTACCTCGAATGTTTGAAGGCCGTTCGCTCTTCACCCAGTCGGGTCCAAGCCGTTTGAATAGGGGCAGCTGTTGCACCCTAAAATTTGCTCAACCTATTTCACTTGGTTTATGTTTCAACTGCATTGTCATTTGCATAATAAGTCATGTACATAGTCTAACCATTTGCATAGCATAGCATAACGAGTCATCTAACAGGGGATCAAGTGCCATTTTTATCAGAAAAGATGCCCATCAAGGGGTTTTATTCAAGCTCAAGACCATCCAAGTAATCAAGGAATGAGTTGAAGCTTTGAGAAGTATGAAGGTCAACCAGTGGATTTCTCTCCTAGATTGAGGTATATTGAATATCATCAATGAGTATATGGGTCATGACTGAGGGTATGGAAAAGCTTATGGAGGACCTAGAGGGTCATTTTGAAGATAAGTCAAGCCATTGGTGTGATTACAAGAGCTACAGTTGAATGCAGTCAACTAGGGCTTCATCTGGGTCAACCCTAGGTCAACCCTAGGTCAAATGATTGATTGGAGGGCATCAAGGCCTACTTGGAGGATGTGGAATTCATGATTTGATATGTGGACATATGTGTGGTGTTTTTCCAAGGAGAAATCAAAAGGAATCAAGAAGAAGAGGAGTTACTAAATTAGGGTTTCAGTGTAAAATCCCCTAATTTAGGCCTAACTTCCAAGCAAGATAAGTCAAAATGCAAGTTTCAAATGAATTCTTGGTCAACATGAAACTTTTAGAGAATATCAATAGCTTTAATTTGAGTACTAGAAGTATTCAAGGAGATTTATAGAACTCAAGTTATGGTTCTTGCAAGTTATGGGTCCCCAGAGGATACTAAAATTTATCTGTGAAAGTCACTTGGCTTCCAAGCAACTTTTCCCATAAAGGAGTTTTCAAATGGATTCTTGGCCAACATAAGAGTTGTAGATCTTGATCTTAGATTTAATTTGAGTACTAGAAGTCCTCAAGGGGATTTATGGAACTCAAGTTATGGTCTTGGCAACCCAGGGGTATTTTGGGAAAGTTGAATTACAGGTCATTTTTCAACATAGGTCCAAATCTCCATCTTCCACTCCTCAAATGAAAAAATGTTCAACATGATATGTGTTCAAAATTATGTTTTTAGGCTAGATAAGAGGTCATGAGAGTTTGAAATGGCTTGCTTCACAAAATCATAAAAATGGCCTAAAATGAAGGTATATTTTAAATGAACCAAAGTTGGCAATTAGGGTTTTTGACCTACACAACCAAACCAAGGCATATGACATACCAATTTGATTGTAAAAGGAATTTTAAGAACATTGACATTGCCACAATTTTGAATTGAGGATTATTTTTAGGACTTGCTTTGTAAATGGCTTACTTGAATCATAAGGCACCATTGCAAAACCACTTGGCAAGGCCAATGCAAGGCTTCTTTCCATCCATACACTTCCATTATCTCATTAGAATACATTTTAAACTCAGAACAAGTACAATTGCAAGCAAAATCATGAGTTGGTATGAGTACATAGCATGATATGAGATCTCATGACATGAGATGGTGAATTTTTCATTGGATCAATCTAGATCTTTCTAGAGTCCTCCAACACACTCTATATAAGATTCAGAAGAGGTTCAGAGCAAGAGTTAGAGAGAATTGGGAGAGATTTGTGAGATTGCAACTTGAAATTTCCATGTGCAATTCAGAATCGGTTACAAGCATTTCATCCATTTCATTCCAAGCAAATTGGTGGCTGAATCGTGTTCTTGCAATTGAATTTCATCACCTGCAACTCAGAATCGGTTTCCACAATCCAAGCCTCTTCAACCATTTCTTTTGCATACAGAAGCAAGATTGTGGCTCATTGAAGGTGTATTGAAGTTCTCAAAGCTTGATCTGAAGGTTTCATACCTCTGTTCATCTCAAATTTGCAGGTAGGTAAACTTCAATCCACAACTTGATTTAGGTAGTTTCAATTGGTTTTGATTAGTTAGATTCATTGTGGATGATCATGTGGAACTTTCTGGTAGCTTTAGGATCAGTTTAGAGACAATTGGTTGAATGATGCAATTTCTGTTCAGGAAAGTATCTTGTTGTTCTTGGTGTTATAACCTTAGGTTAATGGTTAGAAATGATCAGTGTGGAGTGGGGAAGAGATTGAGCCACTCAATTTCAAGATTGGTGAGTTTTGATCATGGACCAATTTCTGAAGTTTGAATCGTGTTTGGAGCTAGGGTTAGTTTCAAGATGTTTGGTTACCATAGATGAATTCCTGGTGAAATTTGGAGCATGTTAGGGTTTTGAATTTTTGCATTTGATGAGGATTTGAGGGAGCACGATTGGGAAGAAGATGAAGTTCATAAGTTGTTCATCCATGGCGGTTCCCTCCTTTCAAAGTTCAAAGGTTGAAGACAATGCCACCACCCTTAGATTAGAAGAAGACCTTTGACCCAATCAAGATCCAACGGCTGTGAGTTGTCCTCAATCGTGAAGGAGAGGGTCTGAGTATGAAACGCTGCGTTTCATTAAAACACAGCAATGGGCTTAAGTGAATTCATTCTATCCACACCCCTTTCCTAGGCCCATCCAAGAAACACACTGAATTTCCTTACTTCCTGCACCACGAGTTTTTCTTTTTTCCTTTCTATTTTTCATTTTATTTTCTGATTGCATATTGGGCCTAGCGCACTTTAATTTTAGCACCCCTCTCTGGGCCCAGTTAAGGAAATGTATTGTTTTTAATTGCTATTCAGCACGCATGCTTTTCCATTTTTCTCATATTTTATTTATTTTCACATATTTCTTTTAATTCATTAAAAATTCATAATAAATTCAAAAATAGGTCTTTTTGCATTGGAGTTTTTTCTCCATTCTCATAGTTGTCTCAAGAAAATTATAGAAAAATAAAATTAGCATTTTAGTAATTTTTCTATTTTTGGTGAATTTTTACATTTAGTTTCTTTTATTGCATTTTATTTTGTATATCCATTTTTTTGAATTTTTTTTAGTCATTTTATTTTACATTTTGATGCCATTCTTTTTTCTATAGTTAGATTATAGTATTAGGTTCCCCTTGAATTTATTTCACATTTTTTTGATTTAATTTTAATTAGTTTTGAATAAGGAGCTTTAGGGTGTTAGAATTAGGGTTTCAACTTGACATAGGTGCATTCAACACATAGTTTTTTGGGTTTTTAGTTTGATTTAGGCCTTAGGGTTTATGGGGGGTATAGGGTACATAGTTAGGGTCTCTTAGAAATTAATCCAGGATTTTATGATGAATATTTCCATTTTATTTGATTTTTGCAAGTTGATTGATATTGGTGTGTTTCCCTCTTGGGAAGTTGTTTGTTTGTTGAGTTTTGGGCATTTCCATTGGGTGATTAAGCTTGTGCTTGGCATGAGGATTGTATAAAGACTTTGAGGATGATTGAAGAAAAATAATGATGCTTGGATCTTAAGTTGCTTGTGCTTGAAGATTGCTTGTTGAAGACTTAGGAGATAGGAAATATAGGGAGAGCTCTAGAGTAGACTAATTTCTTCTGTTAAACATAGAGAGCTTCTTGTGCCTCTATTCCATCCTATGACATAAGGTCCCCTAAAAGAGTTCCATCTCTCCTTAGGAGGGATGTAGAGCATGCTTTGATTGGGTAGAACTTTGAGGATGCCTCTCCCTTGCTATGATAAGACCTTAGTGATTTCCCTGGGTTTTCACTAAGCCTCTTAACATTCCAACTTCCTCTATTACTTGACTCTCTCTTGTGAGTGTTTGCATTGAAGTTGAGGACCTATTGAAGATAAGAAATGAATTGATGACTGGATAAGAAGAAGCTTGTGCCTGTCAAAGTTGGATATCTGTTGAGTTTAAGGTTTTGCTGCCAACTGAAGGTGTCTACTGGTTGTGACTCAGTGCTTGATAAAGCTGAAGATTATTGGAGACAAGAGCTTACCTGAAGTTTGAATATCATTGGAAGGTGAAGATGGGATCTTGCTTGAAGTTGTTACTGTCAACCTTTTGCTGTTTATCAGCTGTAGCTGCCAGAGCTAGTGCTGTTTGAATTAGCCGCCATAGCTTGTAGCTGTTTGAGATGCTTGCTGTAGGGGCTAATGTGGCTGTCTGAGCTGGTGTGGGGTGATGTTTTCTTTGCTGTATTGTCTGTTGATTTTCCCTCAAGTTTGAAGTGAAGCTGTTTCACTTTGCCTATTGTATGGCTGCATTCATGCATTTTACTATTTATTGTATCTACTATTTCTTTTCCGTTTATCCCCTAGGATCTCTGATTTCCTCTGTGCAGGAGGGAATTATGAGAGACATTAGGTGTTAATCCATGCATGATAACATTAGGTTAGTTTTGATTCCCATTTCTAACCCTAGGTTTTTTAGACTTCTTTCTCTTCTATCTCAGAACAACTCAAAACACAGTAATAAGGATAATCAATGTCGTACGCTACGAGCCTTAAGCTATTTGAGAAAGGTTGCTGGAGGGTCACTCTTCAGTAACCTGATTGCTTAGTGTGTTATCCTTAGGGTGACATACGACGTGGTCACCCTCAAATCATAGTCTCTAGTACGTCAGAGATTGCAAACATCATAAAAGACAGTTCTTGCGTAAAAGACTGAAAACAAACATCAAAGTGTTTTTTGTCCGCTTGGACTCTTAATCAGGAAAAACCTTTTCATAAGGAGATAAAAACAGTCAGACAAGCTTGTGTCTTCCGTAGCCCGAACTACGTTTTCTCTGATCTTTCATGCTGTATGAAAGTACGTAGGCATAGGATGCGATATCCTAGCGAGCAACCTTCCCCTCCTTTCCAGTAGGTAGGCGAACTACGTTGACTCTGATTTCTCGTTCCAGGCGAGAATACGTAGGCATAAAGTGCGATACTTTGCCGAGTCATTTTCTTTTCTTTTAACCTCAGACCTTTAGCGTAGATAGAATAACAATCCGTACTAGAAAACAAGCGTGGATCCCGTCGAGTACGACGGACGTGAGGGGTGCTAATACCTTCCCCTTGCGTAACCGACTCCCGAATCCAGGATTTGGTTGCGATGACCATTCCTTTCCCGTCTTTGCGTGAGGTTTACTTCAAGCGTTCCCTTTCCCTCTGTTGGGATAAATAACGCACGGTGGCGACTCTTCTGTTCAGCCGGCGCCGATTTTCGCAGTAGCGACAACGCCTGACCTATCTAATCCAGATCCAGGGTTTGTTTTCCCCAGTATAAGTCCAATCGTACTTGGCGCACTCGATTATCCCCAGCGGAGTTTCCTTGTGGTTAGAAGCTTATCAAATTCGTGTTGATTTGGCCATCTATGTTTGTCTGGCGGCGATGTTAGATGTTTATCAGATGTGTGTTTGTCTGGCGGCGATGTTAGATGTTTATCAGATGTGTGTTTGTCTGGCGGCGATGTCAGATGTTTATCAGATGTGTGTTTGTCTGGCGGAGATGTCAGATGTTTATCAGATGTGTGTTTGTCTGACGGTGATGTCAGAAGTTTATCAGATGTGTGCTTGTCTGGCGGCGATGTCAGACGTTTCATCCCCAATCAAAGTTTGCAGTTCTATTTCTGCGGTTCGCAAATTTCCAGATTCTTCGATATTCAACCGTCTTTTACCTTGATTGTCTGAAAGCCGTTTTCTTTTCACCCAGTCAGGTCCAAGTCGCTTGAATAGGGGCAGCTGTAGCACCCCAAAATTTTCCTTTCCGTTTTAGTAGTATCTGGCTTTTCTTTCTTTGCATTTTTGCATTTCTGCATTTGCATAACATTCGTTCTTGAGACAGGGGATCCAGGTTTCCGTGGCTCAGTTTTCATCTCAGTGCATGAACCAAAACAACAAGCATCAGAGTCCCTGGCATTTAATTTGCCCAGCGGTCGGGCGACCGATTTTATTTTGCAGGATAACTTCAGGAAGTAGCACTCAGGCTCATATCAAGCGTTCTTACAGTTGCAGCATTAAAGAACGAGATTCAGAAGCTTAACAGAGCTCAAAACAGCAAGAAACGGACGAACGGACAGATTTCCCTCCAAAAGGCGCCAAATTCAAATTTTTGGAAGTGTTAATCGATTAACACATATGGTTAATCGATTAACCAAGTCAAAATTAGGGCAAATTGGGATTTTTTTGAAGGTGTTAACCGATTAACCTATATGGTTAATCGATTAACCAATGCAGATTTTGCCTCTGCACGTGAATTTTCAATCCAAACCACTTTGGGGTCCAATTTTGGTCATGTGCAAACATGATTTTAACTTTGGGAAGGATCTAGAATCTATTTGAAATTTTATTAATTTCATTTTCCCTCCAAATGCCCATTCCTCATTCCAAACCATTTTCAAAAACTTTCATTTGGATCCAAGCCTAAGTGATATTTAAGTGATCCACTCCAAACCTCACACATCTAATCACTCATAATTCACTCTCATTTTCAGAATAGATCTCATTCTCTCAAATCCTCTCTCAATTTTCCATCTTCCAAAACCTTCACCAAATCTCTTTTCCATTAAATTCTTTGATTCTTCCATGGAATCAATAAATTCTTGAGCTCAAACCTTCATCGATTCTCTCCAATTTCTTCATCCAATTTCCGTGCAAAATTGGATCTGAACTTGGAAGTGATTTTGGAAGTGATTATTTGGCTTATTTTGGAATGATCTTGAAGGATCTTCATTTCTACTACAAGAATTGGTGTGGCTCTTGAAGTATTCCGGACTTCTAGCATCTGATCTATTCAATTACAGTTGAAGCAATATTAACCGGAGCAAATCTCCGCTCCGAAGGTTGGATCCGAATCTGTTTTAGGTTATTTGCTTTAATCATGTGGATTTTCATATTTGATTAGCTTTTGGTTAACACATATCGTTAACCGATTAACCATTTCAAATATTCAAAATTTTCAAAGTTTTCAAGGTGTTAATCGGTTAACGCATATGGTTAATCGATTAACATGAACAAATTTCCAGATTTTCAGCCTTTTTAAAGTCGTTAATCGGTTAACGTATATGGTTAACCGATTAACATTGTGCCAATGGGTTTGTTTTGCTGATTTTCTTGCTTATTTGGGTACCGTTTCGCATCGAATCATCTTAGTTCAATACGATGCCTTAGAAGTGAAATGTTCTGGACATTTTGTCGTTGTTTTGGTTATTTAATCGAGACTTTGTCGACTTATTTTTGTTTTCCACTTGGATGCACACTTGGGTGTTGTTGTTCATAGTGATGATATTCATGCTTGCATTTCCTCTCGTGTTTTGCATCTTCATCTCTTGCATTAATAAAGGTCAAGACGTGCTTGTGGTAGTGTTTACCTCACACTTTTTCCTCCCTTTGCTTGTATGTTGTATTCCATGTTTGCATCTCTTACTTGTGATTGAATTTATCTGATGTTTTCTTGTGCTTTTTGCTATGATCCCCATAGGGTTCCCAGTCCCTCAATTTAGGATGGGAGTAGGAGAGACATTAGGTGTTCAATCCAAGCATGCTAACATTAGGGTAGATGTTCCCCCTCTTAATCCTAACCTTAGGACCACTTTGCATGACAACGTTAGGGCCGAGTTTCCCTTAGACCCTCCGTGCGTCTCTCTTCTCATCTCAAAATCATTCTAACTCATCTAATAAATACGATGAACGTTGTGCACTACGAGCCTTAAGCTACTTGGGAAATGGTGATTGGGGGGTTTCCTCTCAATGGCCTAGAGTATTTAGTGTACACCATTTGGGTGATATGTGACGCATTCGCTCCTAGGTCATAGTCTTTAGTGCAACGTGAATCACAAACCGAATTAATTCACTTCACTAAAAAACTCAAAACAAACTTCAAACCTTTTTATTTCGGGATTAATCAGAAACCTTTTTTCAGAAAAGAGTGTTGTTAAGCTTCGGTTCTACCGCGAACAGGCTTTATCCCTAACTGCTGGAACGGAGGTTTAACCCTACTCGGTTAAAACACTTAATCAACCTGTGGTTTTGTGTCAGCCCGAACTACATTTGCTATGATCTCTCATACCTGTTGAGAGTACGTAGGCACAAGACGGCGATGTCTTGGCGAGCAACCTTCCCCCCTTTTTCGCCCGTAGTTAGCCGAACTGCGTTAACTCTGACTTTCCCATTGCACGAGGGAATACGTAGGCACAGAGCGGCGATGCTCTGACGAGTCACTTTTCTTTTCTTTTGTCCTGTGAGCCTATAGCGTAGATATTTTAACACACCGTTTGATCGACAACAAGCGTGGATCCCGTCGAGTACGACGGACGTGAGGGGTGATAATACCTTCCCCTTGTGTAACCGATTCCCGAATCCAAGACTTGGTTGCAATGACCTCGTCTTTTGCCTTTTTCGTTAGGTTTTTCCAATCGTTTCCTTTCCCTTTCTTTGGGATAAATAACGAAAGGTGGCGACTCTTCTGTTTTCCGCCGGGTGTTTTTCACAGTTGCGACATACGTGGGTATCGGTTCTTAATGCTCTTTGTTGTTGAGTTGCATGAGACATCACAGATGAGACGATACAGTTGTTCTCTCAACTTTGCGTTAGACATAACCTCTATTGTGAGTGATATGTGATGATATTGACGAGTGATTTAGGTTGGGTATATTTGATTGATAGATTTTTTTGTATTTGATGGGTAGATGAAATAGAATTCTTGACGAGTTCTCTCATTTCTAAAGAATGCATTATTTACTTGTTAATATCTTTTACTTTCCACACTTTACTTATTCAAACCATTTAAACCCAAGCTTATAGAAATAGATATTCTTGAAATACATTCATTCCCTATCACCGAGCCTTGTGGAGACGATAAAAACCCGGAGAGAATTCTTCCAAATATTTTTCTTCTTGTCGCTATACTGCAGTTCGAACAAAATGGCGATGTTGTCGGGGATTCGTGTTTTGATATTGAATTGCATTGTGATAGTTTCTATATTTCTAAGCTTTGTACATAATTGTATATATGTTTGTTTTGCTTTTGTTTTCCATCCCTGTATATATGTGTTGTCCATCATGTGTGTGTATGTGTTTGTGCATAATTTTGTTTTTCATTTACGTTTGCTCAAGTGTTGCATAGGTTTATTTTGTATCTTCCGGTGAATGGAGCAACATGGAGGAACTTGTACGTAAATAAGGCGTTGAGCTAACACGTGAAACAAGCGCTGGTTGGTGTTTACCAATTTTCATGCTGAGGTCGAAGCCTGCAGGGTTACAAGGCGCTATGTGGGCTAAGTTTTTGTCAAAGTGTCGCCCACTTACTTGATATACCTCAGCCATATAGTAGCTTTGGTCCGCCTCTATGTTTTCGACTATCCCGTTACTTTTCCAGATGGAATTCTTTGCTAAAGTGATGATGGCACTGCACCTACTCTATGAATCCATTCCCGACCAAGGAGAAGATTATAATTCTCCTTTGACGCAATTACCATGAACATTGTTGGCTTGGTGATTGTGCCAACTGTCAAATCTACTTGAATGACTCCCATTGTGGGGCCCACTTTCCCTTCATGGTTTAAGAGGGCCATGTTGTCGGGCTTTGTGTTTGAGTCATTTTTCCCAATCTTCTTCAGCATGTAATGCGACATTAAGTTTATAGCTGCTCCACCGTAACTAGTATCTTGTTGATACCAACATTCTCTATTTTGCCTCTAATAAATAGAGGCTTTAGGTGATTCTTCATGCCTTCGTCGGGCTGTTCAAAGAATGCATTCTGCTGTTCAACGTAACTATTATTCAAAATATAATTATAGACTGACCTATGACTGGCCACTTCTAATTCGACTCAGTCCTCTGGTTCATCCATTTCTATCACCCTATCATAATCTCTGGGTAGTACGGATACTACATTACATATGATGTCTAACGATGATTCTGATCCTGAATCGAAGTCGCCCGTCATCTGCATCCATCTGGTCATACTTTTCTTTTACTTCTTCCTTCTGGTCAGTGAACAAATTTCTCTTGATTGGCCTTTTTCCGACAGGCTCGTTATCTTTGTTGCTATCCCTTTTGATCGACATGTTGCTACTTGACTCAACGTTTTCTTTCTCCATAGCCTCCCTCACAGCTTTGCGCCTTCTTTGTTGTCGTCTCCACTAAGACCTTATCATAGGGTTTTCCCCTTATTATTCTCTAAGCGTCATGCTGGTTGTTTGGAAGCTTGAAAGTCTATCTGGTACACTATTGACGAACCTCTTTCAACTTCAAAATTCTACCATTTATTCTAACCATGCCCCCTCTTCTCGACTGGCTTTACCCACTTGCCCTTAGGGGCGTCAGCTACGGGTTTTAATGTTGATGTCCTATTTCCACATAACCCTGGTCCACCTTGATCATGTTTCCTTGGTTCTCCCTTCCTATCGAAAGCCCCACAGTTGTTTGAATCCCTCTAGTTGTTCTTGTTCCTTGCCCGTCGAACACCCTATATGTTCTCCACAGCTTTCCCATCAAAAACTACGCTGCACCTGAGGCACATCATTACTTGATAGTTCTTTCATTGGCATCTATAGAGGAACTCGACCAGATTCTCCTTCGGTTTAGGATATGCCATCTTGACATGTTCTTTTTGTTTGAGACTCTGTTCGTCCACCTCCATCGCGGAATCCTGGGTCATTTTGACCATGTTAACCCCAAGGTTGGTATCTCCAGTAATGTCCAACTCCTGTAGTTTGATTCTAAGGCCTTCAGTAGCCTTAGTTTCATTGTTAACTTGTATGAAACCATCAGCAGTCTCATGTATTGTAATTACTTGGTTGGCACTTTCAGTAGTCCCTTTGTCGAAGCCTTCAACAGCTTCCTTGACGAAACCCTCAGTGGTTTCTATTTTGAAGTCATCAGTGACTTTCTTAGCGAAGCCTTCAGTAGCTTTTTCGTCGAAGTCATCAGTAACTTCTCGATTAAAGTTCCCAACAACCTGGATGAAACCCTCAGTGGTTTCTTTATTAGAGTCCTCAACAACTCCTCAAGTGAAACCATCAGCAGCTTCGACCATTACAGCATCACTGGTGAAGTCATTAACAAATTCCACCATGTTGACCATAGGTGGTTTTTAGTAATGTGTATCTGCTACAGGGAGAGGATCAAAGTCTATCTTCATTTGATTCTTTGACTTGTCGGTGAACTTGAGTCTTCTCTCCTTGATGGCATTTTTAACAAGATCCCTGAAAAGAAAGCATTGTCAAGTTTTATGATCCAAAAAATTATGGTATTTACAAAACCCTCAAGTTTTATGATCCACTAGGGGGTACTATCATTTGGTTATCCTTAACTAACAAATCAAATATTTTGTCACATTTAGTGACGTCAAAGGTATAGGTTCTTTAAGGGAACCTATCATTCTTCTTTGATTCGACTGGATTTTTTCCATTCGACGGTGTTAAGACTTTACAGGCATAAGGTGGGCCTTACTTTAGTTCCACAAGGTCAATTTCACTATTGTCAAAAAAGGGATAAGTACTAGTTTCTTGTTCGCCTTCGTCGAATTCGACATAGGATACCCTTTCTTTTCTATTGTTTTTGTTTGCTCTGGCTTTCTCAACCTTCAGCCATTCTACCTATCGAACTATGTTATCCAATGGGGCCATATCTCTCAGGTATTGAGTATCTAATTTCTTTCTAATGGAGTAATCGAGGCCACCAACGACCATTTTAACCAACTCATGCTCAAGAACTTATGTAAAACACCTAGCCTTAAGCAGTCGAAACTATTCAAGTAATCGTCTATCAGCTCAGAGAAAGGGAGCAACCGATTAAATTATTGCAAACCAAAATTTCTCAGGCCTAGAAGCACAAAGTCAAACTTCTAAAGTTTGATCATGAAGAAGCAACCAAAGATGAACATCTGTTAGATTCTAAACTCTAGACATAGATTTAAGTCTAATATTAACATGGATATCTGTTCTTAATTCTCTGTGTTGTTGAGTTGCGTGAGACATCACCGATGAGACGATATGGTTATTCTCTCAACTTTGCGTTAGACATTGTTAAGTATATGTATTTGACATTGGCAGTAATTTTGATAAACCTAACTTGGCAGCAACATGTTGAGCAAGATGTTCTAACATGAAGAGAAATATGTTGAACAAGATGTCCTAACAAGAAGTATCTACATTTTATCTATTACAGTTCTGCAATTTGGATACATCTGGTGTAATTAAAGATTACTAAATATTATGTGAATTTTAAGTAATCCTATGTGGCGTCCAAGATAGCAGAATCCGAGATTTTGTTTGAATTTAAAGATATTCTATTTTTCTAAATGTTGAAGACAATTTAGGAAATCCAACCCTTGATTGAACACCTACTTTTATGGAGAATATTCTTCAACCTTTTAGAAGCTTCCTTGTTGCATTTGCTTTGAAGCCCAAATCCAGTCCAGACGTTGTTTATAAATGTGGCGGCACAATCGTAATTTAGTGAGGAACTTACTGCGTGTTAAGTAATATTTTAGGATTTGTATTCTTGCTAATTGTGAGCCTCTCCAATATCATCTTGATATAAGAGTAGGATTGTCTCTATTGAGTTGTAAGTTTTGTCAATTACTCCTAAGCTTTTAAGCTTTGAATGATTGTGTGTCTCTAAAGCGTATCTTCTAAAAACATTTAAGTATTCTAATTCTGTCACAGTGAAGATAGGAACGGAAGTGAGAGGGGTTTCTCATACCTAGGAGTGTCTTAGGTAGAAATTTCACTTGGTAGGGATTAAGTGAGAAGTTGTAAACTAGGTTGCTTAGCTTTGAATTGATAATACTAATAGTGGATTTCCTTTCTGGCTTGATAGCCCCCAAACGTAGGTGTTGTTGTACACCGAAATGGGTTAACTGCTCTTTTTATTTTGTTATTTTCTGTAATTATAATTGTGTTTAACTTGTCCTTATGTTTTTAAACAGATATCAGTATCTCAACATCTCTTAGGACATCTGATATCTGCATACCAAAATTTCAATTGGTACTAGAGCAGACATCCTGCTCTGTATCTGAGTGAGATCTAGGGAAGATACTTTATAGTATAATGGACAATGAAGGAGGATTTATGAATAGAGACCCATTCTTGGTGGAACCAATTATTACTATTGGAAAGCACGTATGATGGCCTTTCTGAAGTCTTTGGAAAACAAGGTTTGGAAGTCTGTAGTCAAGGGATGGGATCCACCAATGACTAAAGATGAGGATGGCAAGACTATTGCTGTGTCGAACACTGAGTAAGACTGGGATGATGAAGATGACAAGCTAGCTCTGGGAAACTCCAGAGCATTGAATGCCCTATTCAATAGAGTGGACAATAACATCTTCAGACTGATAAATAATTGTACTATTGCTAAAGATGCTTGAGAAATTTTGAAGACTACACAAGAAGGAACCTCTAAGGTAAAGATTTCAAGGCTTCAACTTCTTACCACAATGTTTGAGAACTTGAAAATGAAGGAAGATGAAAGCATTCATGACTTTCACATGAATATTATTGAGATAGCCAATGCCTCAAATGCCCTGGAAGAGAAGATATCAGAGGCTAAGATGGTTAGAAAAATTATCAGATCTCTTCCAAAGAGATTTGACATGAAGGTTACTACCATTCAAGAAGCCCAAGATATAAACAACATGAAAGTTGCTGAACTTATGGGATCTCTGCAGACCTTTGAATTAGGCATCAGTGAAAAGTATGAGAAGAAGAAAAGTATAGCCTTTGTGTCTAATTCTAAAGACTCAAAAGATGAATGTGACCTAGACACAGATAAAGGTATATCTAATGCTATTGTGTTACTTGGGAGACAGTTTAACAAAGGGATGAAGAAGATGGACTGGAAGTCAAGATCAAATGCCAAGAACAAGTCATTCGACATCAACAAAAATCAGGATTCTAGAAGAAGGGCCAAAACTGAAGAGAAGACTAACCAAGGCAAAAGAATCCAATGCCATGGATGTGAAGGCTTTGGACACATAAAAGCTTAGTGTCCTACATACCTCAAGAAGCAAAAGAAAGGTATGTTTGTGTCATGGTCTGAAGATGATTCTGAAATTGATCCTAAAGGGGAATCTGCCAAGCAAGTTACCACCTTGACTGGAGTTTGTGATTCTAATGAAGAATCAGATGGTGAAGAACTCACTTATGATGAGCTTGCTACTTCTTACAAGGAGTTGTGCATCAGAAGTGAAGAAGTATGTAAAATGGGAGAGGATCAAAAGAAAGTCATTGCTCAACTTAAGGTTGAAAAAGTGGAGCATCTGGCTATGATCTCTGGTCTGAAGGATGAAGTTGTATTGCTCAATTCAAAATTGGACAATATGACTAAACCCATAAGAATGCTTAATAGTAGTTCTAATGTGCTGGATGAAATTCTTCAAACTGGGAAGAATGATGGAAATGTTAGTGGTCTTGGTCATGATAATCAAGTTATGATGAACAAAGGAAAAGAGCATGTAATGAATTTTGTTCAATCTAAAAGAAAACAGGAACAAAAGATGTTAAGTCAAATGTATCTACATCAACAAAGACATCAAAATAGTCTTGTGATAAACAAAGGAAAAGAGCCTGCAGTGAATTTTGTTCAACCTAAAAGAAAACAGGAACAAAGAATGTCATGTCAAATGTCCCAACATCATTAAAGACATCAGAATAATTACTCAGGAGGCAGGACCCAATGATGGAGATTTCATTATTGTGGAATGTTTGCTCACATAAAACCCCAATGTTACAAATTATATGGTTATTTCAAACCTGTTAAACAACCTAGAAGGAAGCAGACTGTTGTCAAGGCCAAGAAAAAATGGATTCCCAAAAATGACCCTTCTGGACTCATAGCTCACACCTCTCTAAGAGCGTTTGCTAGAGAGGACTGGTTATTTGATAGTAGTTATTCTAGACACATGACTAAGGTCAATAAATTCTTGGTGGATATTAAACCAGATTCCATTAGCTACGTCACTTTTGGAGATGGATCAAAAGGTGAAATAAAGGGTGTTGGGAAGCTAGACTATTCTGGACTGCCTAACCTTGATGATGTGTTTTTTGTTAAAGGTATAACTGTAAATCTGATTAGAATTATTCAACTATGTGACCAAGCTATTAAATTTAACTTTACTAAATCTGAATGTTTGGTAACAAATGAAGAGAATGAAGTTATCATGAAGGGAGCCAGATTTAAGGATAACTGTTACTTGTGGATTCCTCAAGAAACAAATTGCTCCTCTACATGCTTGATGACAAAAGAAGATGAAGTGAAGTTATGGCATCAAAAGCTTGGGCATTTACACCTGAAAGGAATGAAGAAAGTCTTGGCAACGGAAGCAGTCAGAGGCATCCTCAATCTGAAAATTGATAAAGGAATATGTTGTGGTGAATGTCAAATTGGGAAGCAAACAAAGATGTCACAAAAGAAGCTTTACCATTGACAACTTCAAAAACTCTAGAGATACTTCATATGGACTTGATAGTACCCATGCAGGTAGAAAGTCTCAAAGGGAAGATGTATTCCTATGTTGTGGTTGATGACTTCTCAAGATTAACCTAGGTGAATTTTATCAAAGAAAAGGTATTTGAAGTGTTCAAAGACCTCTGTCAAAAAATTCAACGAGAGAAGGATTGTGGTATTGTTAGAATTAGAAGTGACCATGGAAAGGAGTTTGAGAACAATATGTTTGATGAGTTCTGCTCCTCTGAGGGAATCAGTCATGAGTTCTCTTCACCCATCACTCCTCAACATAATGGTGTGGTTAATCACAAAAATAGGACTATTCAGGAATGTGCCAGGGTCATGCTTCATGCAAAAAAAATTACCTTATCATTTTTGGGCTAAAGCCATGAATACTGCCTGCTATATCCATAATAGAGTGACCATCAGATTTGGCACATCTGCTACTTTGAATGAGCTATGGAAAGGAAGAAAGCCAACTGTGAAGTACTTTTATATTTTTGGAAGCAAATACTATATTTTGGCAAATCGTGAGCAAAGGAGAAAAATGGATCATAAAAGTGGTGAAGGAATTTTTCTGGGATACTCTTCAAATAGTATAGCTTATAGAGTATTCAACTCCAAAATTAAGGTTATGATGGAATCCATAAATGTTGTTGTTGGTGATTCAACTACAGAAGTTGATGTCATAGATGATGTTGAAACATCAATTCCCATGAATGATGTTTCTGAAGATGTTGCAGACTCAGGTACTAATACTGAATCTGCAAAGATTGAGATAGTTGATAAAGGACCTTCCATCAAAATTCAGAAAGATCACCCTAAGAAGCTTATAATAGGAAATCTAAATGAAGGAATAATCACCAGATCAAGGGAAGTTGTGTCAAATGCTTGTTTTGTCTCAAAAATTGAACCCAATAATATCAAAGAGGCCTTGGCTGATGAGTTCTGGGTCAATGTTATGCAAGATGAGCTAGGGCAATTCAAAAGGAATGAGGTATGTGATCTGGTACCAAGACCTGAAGGGATAAATGTTATTTTCACAAGATGGGTTTATAAGAATAAGTTAGATGAACAAGGTGTGGTTACCAGGAACAAAGCTAGGCTTGTTGCTCAAGGATGCACTCAAATTGAAGGGGTGGACTTTGATGAAACATTTTCTCCTGTGGCTCGCTTAGAATCTATCATATTTCTACTTGGAGTGGCATGTTTGTTGAATTTGAAGCTATTCCAAATGGATGTTAAAAGTGCCTTTCTAAATGGCTACTTAAATGAAGAGGTATATGTTGAACAGCCAAAAGGATTTGCTGACCCTACCTTCCCAAATCATGTGTACAAATTCTAGAAGGCTTTGTATGGTTTTAAACAAGCATCAAGAGCTTGGTATAAGAGGCTGGCGAAGTTCCTCATCAATCATGGATACAGGAAGGGTGGAATTGATAAAGTTCTCTGCTAAAGAGAAGGATGGAAAACTTATGATAGCTTAGATCTATGTAGATGATATTGTGTTTGGAGGGAAGTCAGATGAGATGGTTCAACATTTTGTCAAGCAAATGCAATATGAGTTTGAAATGAGTTTGGTAGGTGAGCTAACTTACTTTCTTGGTCTCCAAGTCAAGCAAATGCAAGACTCCATCTTTCTGTGTCAAAGAAAATATGCAAAGAATATTGTGAACAAATTTGGCTTGGAGAATGCTAGTCACAAAAGAACTTCTGCTCCTACACACTTGAAGCTATCTAAAGATGAAAAGGGCATTAGTGTTGATCAGAGTCTATATAGAAGCATGATTGGTAGCCTTTTATACCTTACATCAAGCAGGCCAATTATAGCCTTTGCTATTGGAGTTTGTGTTAGATATCAAGAAGAACCAAAAGTGAGTTACATCAATCAAGTGAAAAGGATTCTGAAGTATGTGAATGGTACATGTTACTATAGAATGTTGTATTCTCATGATTCAAGCTCCATGCTGGTGGGGTATTGTGATGCTGATTGGGCTGGTAGTGATGATGATAGGAAGAGTACCTCTGGAGGATGTTTCTTTTTGGGAAACAATTCGATCTCATGGTTCAGCAAGAAACAAAATTGTGTATCTGTATCTATTGCTAAAGTTGAGTACATAGCAGCAGCTAGGAGCTGTTTTCAACTAATGTGGATGAAACAAATGTTGACTGAGTATAATGTCACAAAAGATGTCAAGACATTATTCTATGACAACTTGAGTGCTATCAATATTTCCAAAAATCGTATCCAGCACAGTAGGACTAAACACATTGACATCATGCATCATTTTATTAAAGATCTTGTTGAAGACAAAGTTATTACACTTGAGCATCTAAGCACTGGAAATCAGCTTGCTGATATTTTTACTAAGGCCTTGGACGCCAATAAATTTGAACTATTAAGAGGAAAAATTGGAATTTGTGTGTCTGAAGAATTATAGCAGTTAATGCAGTGTGGGAAATGTAATCATATTGCCTTATTTTCAGCATAATTAGGGCTCGCTCATCAAAATACATCATTGCTTTTAAAACCTAATCATCCTTCTCACACGCTACTGTTCCATACTCTCTATGCTTACACGACTCCTCACATTCCATCATAAAAAAGAACCCATTGTTCTCAACTTTCCCATATTCACAGAAGCTTCAAGATGTCTCAACAACCTACCTTCATGCCGCCCAAGGGTACAGTTGGTAAAGAAAAGGGGTCACCTATAAAAGCTAGGACTAACATCTCTGTTGAAGATGAGGTTCACGTCACTCTACTGTCTATCGTCCCAAGTGTTGCGACTGATATGCAGAAACCTAGTACATGGCTTGCAAAGGGAGTGAAGCAACCTTCTATAAAGTACGCTTCAAATCCCTCTATTGAAGCTACCTCCAAGAAGGAAATAAAAGAAAGATATGATGTTGATAAGAAGATTAAAGGTATCGTCCATAAAATATTATATAGAAATCACAATCTTGTTATGCCTGGTATCAATACTCCGCTTTCACAAGTTTAACCCCTTGTTAGTTTTATGGTTGGTTCGTCTACTGTGAGCACTGTTCATGTCACTAGTTCTTCAGAGGCTAAAATAATTGGTTCCTCAGAGAATGGTACATATGAAGAAAAAGGTATGGGTGAAAGTATCCATAAGCTTTCTGATTCTGCTCTTGAAGATGTTGGGAATGATGTTATGTCAAATGTTGAAACATCTTCTGCTGTGATGGCTCCTATATCAGTGTTCCTGTTTTTGAACCTTCTACTAGGCACACAATTAATGTTGCTGAACAAGTTGTCACTGTTGATGATTGGCTTTCTGATAATGAAGTGATTAGAAGTCTAAGCCCTGGGGTTGCGAAGAGACTTAAAAGAAGAAATGGAAAGGTTGTGATGTTTGAGAATTCTCCCTCTAAAGAAAAATTTGTTGGTGTGGATAGAGGATCTAGAAGAAAAACTCAAGTTGCTCTTGTTAAACCATGAAGTAAAGTTGTTATGCCCACTAGGAAGAGAAAGGATATATCCTCTAGTGATTCTGAATTTGAAGCTGAAGAGGATGTCTAAGACATCACTCCCATAAGGAAATCTACTACAAAGAAGACATGTGCTACTGTTCCTGAGGCACCACTGGATAAAGTTTCTTTTCATTCTGTGAAGAATGTGGAAATATGGAAGTATGTCTTCCAAAGAAGAATAGCTTTGGAAAGGGAATTGGGGAAGGATGCCCTAACTTGTAAAGAAGTTGTGGAGCTTATAGAAGCTATTGGGTTAATAAAAATTGTTACGAAATTTGGCCCTTGCTATGAAAGATTAGTTAAGGATTTTTTATGAATATCCCTGAGGGATGTGATGATGTGAAGAGTGGGGACTACAGGAAAGTCTATGCCAGGGGAAACGTTATGAAATTCTCTCATGCTGTGATCAACAACTTTCTGGGAAGATCTAAAGAACCTCAAGTAGAGCTTGAAGTTACAAATTATCAAGTATGTAGGGAGATAGCTGGTAAGCAAGTGAAGTCTTGCCTAAATAATGGTAAACTGTCAGCTAGAAGACTCGGTGTTAAATATGCAATCCTTCATAGGATTGGTACAGTGAATTGGGTTCCCATAAACCATACCTCTACTATCTCAATTGGGCTTGGGAAGTTTATATATGTTGTTGGTACAAGGAGGGAATTTGATTTTGGGGAATACATATTTGATCAAATTCTGAAGAAAGCATTCTCATCAGCTCTGAAGATGCCTATTTGTTTTCCCTCTCTTATTTGTGGTATAATAATAAGTCAGCACCCTGGCATTCTATTGGCTACTGACAGTGTGATGAAAAGAGAACATCCTCTGTTTTTGCCTTATAAACTGTTTGTTGAAACACATGTTTTAGATATTTTCATGACATATGCATAGGTACCCGGTCCTGTAACTTATAAGGAAGGAATCATTGCTTAGCTGAAGGAGGCATGCAGGGAACTAGATGAGCAATTGGTTAAAGCTTTGATGGAGGAAGAAGAGAAGTAAGTTGGACCTACTGATGTTATTGTTGCTGAAAAAGTTTTATCTGATAATGATGATTCTGATGATGGAACTAAACAGAGTGAAGATGAAGAAGAAGGAGAAGGTTAAGCCACTAAAGATGTTATGTGACTGTATTACTTTTATTTGGCTGTTGTTTGTGTTTCTTTTTGTAAGGGCTAAATGCCCAGGATATTTTTAGCACCTATGTGCCATTTGTGCTACTTAGCCTTTATGTTAATGTACTAATGCAATTTCATGCTTTGGTTAGCTGCTTACTGTCGCTACCGCAGAAATAAGGCGCCGACAAAACATAAGAGTCGCCACCTTTCGTTATTTATCCCTCAGAATGGGAAAGGAAATGATCGGAAAAACCTGACGAAAAGGTATAAGACAAGGTCATCGCAACCAATGTCTGGGTTCGGGAGTCGGTTACGTAAGGGGAAGGTATTAGCACCCCTCACATCCAATGTACTCAACGGGATCCACGCTTGTTGTGTTTATCTGACGGGTTGGTTTTATCTATCTACCTATCAAGGCTGGTCTGAAAAGAAAAGAAAAACTGACTCGGCAAAGCGTCGCGCTTTATGCCTACATATTCTGGTCAGAGAACGAGAAATCAGAGTCAACGTAGTTCGGCTAACTATGGGTAACGGGTGGGGGAAGGTGGCTCGCCAATACGTCAGTATTGTGCCTATGTACTCTCAACAGATATGAGAGATCAGAGCTTACGTAGTTCGAGATAATACGGATTACGGGGGTTCAGATTCATCTATTTTTCCGAGTAGGGTTAACAAACAGTTCCAGCAGTTTGGTGTATGCAGCTTGCTCGTCAGAGACTCGTGCGTTACCGTTTGCGGTAGAACTGGGAGTTAACGACACTCTTTTCTTCAGAAAAGTTTTCCTTGAGTTAAGGGCCCACGGGGCAAAAAGGTTTGAAGTTTTTTTTCTGTCTTTTACGGAAGAAGTATTTTTTATGGTTGTCTGTAGTTTGTACAACTCTAGAGACTATGACTTAGGAGCGAATGCGTCGCGTATCATCCAAAGGACGTATACTAAACACTCTAAACGATTGAGAGGAGACCGCTCAATTATCATTTCCCAAGTGGCTTAAGGCTCGTAACGCGCTTGTACCAACTTGCCTTTATTACGTTTTTTACTGTTGTTTTTAGAGGGAGAAGAGAACGAACTCTACAGGGAAACTATCAAGCCCTAATGTTGTCATGCCAAGGATTCATCCTATGGTTGAGTTTTGAAACAGGGAACTCCTAGACATTATCATGCAAAGGTTTCAACCTAAAGTTCTATCATCACTTCCTTATCAAAGGAAGTGAGAATCCTAGGGGATCATGTCAGTGAGAAACAAACAACAGACAAAGCATCAGCCAAACATCAGTAAAACAGATAAACAGTAAAGATGCAAATGCAATGCAGCAATACAAGCAGAGGGAAACTCACTCAACCTCTTAGCAATCAAGCAAAGAAAACAATCAAAACAGACAAGCAAAGGGAGCCAGCTCAACCTTTCAATGCAGACACACATATAAAAAGAAAAACAACACACAAGCAAGGGGAGGATCACCTTAACCCTTCATGCAAACAAGCAGAGGGAGACCCACTCAACCTCTAAACAGTCATGCTCCTAGCCTAAAATATCCTATATATGAAGCTATTCTAATGCATCAAGAAAATAAAACAAGGAAGAGAAACCAAAATGAGCAACAGGGAAGTCATCCCAGGCTACATCAGGTTGGAGGTGTATCAACACCAGAGTCCATCATGGGCTCAACCTCTTGAGGAATGCACAGAATCCAACCAAGGGAAGGATTAGGCTCTCCCAAGAGGGATCCTATGTCAATAGGACAGAAAAGACCGGGTATTGGTCCTATATATCAATCTAAGGTAATTGGTTTAAGTGTATCAACACAGAATGTCCATCTCAGGCTCAATTTATTGAGGAATGCACAGAATCCAACCAACGGAAGGATTAGGCTCTCCCAAGAGGGATCCTAAGAACAAGACTTGGAGATGGATGACAATATATAAACCAAGGGAATATAACATGCCAAGAATGTCAATCCAAGGCTCAACCTCATGAGGAATGAACAAAATCCAACCAAAGGAAGGATTAGGCTCTCCCAGGAGGGCTCCTCATCAAGACTTGAAAGAGAAAGATACTACAAACCAAAGGAATGTACTATACTGATGAATGTCAATTCAAGGCTCAACCTCCTGAGGAATGCATATAATCCAACCAAAGGAAGGATTAGGCTCTCCCAGGAGGGATCCTCTTCAAGACTTGGAGAAAGAGGGTAGGGCAAAGCCCAAGGAAGAAATCACATAGGGGGAAGAAGGCAACATAGCAACTTCTAAGAAACCCTAAAGACTAGCTACAAGGATCACCTAAACTAGGGGAATTCAAAAGCTCTATCAAGGCTTCAACAAGGTTCTAATGAGGTATCTACCTAAATACTATTCTATCAAGAAAGGATATGAAGCTTAGAATCATCTAATGGTCACTTAAAAGACTAATCTGTGAAGTTATCCTAGTTAGGGTCACCTAAACCATAAGCAACTTGTAAAATGGGGAACTAATAGAAAATCAATTCTAAAAATCTTGAGGAAAATCCTACACTATCCTACATGAGTTAACAATCTATGGTACAAAAACCAGGGGCCAAACCTAATCCTAAGGGTTCAAATAAAATCTAAATCCAAAAAGTGTACTAAAGGGGATCCATCGTGGAATGCTCCTAAAGATCTATCTCAAACTCCTACTTAGAATCATCTAAAAAATACAACAAAAATCACCCAAACCTATCAAGGAGTCTATAACAAGCATGCAAAGTTTCAACATCAAATTCCAAATCATGAGCTAGTAACAAAATCAGCAAGCAAACTAGTCATTTTATGCATTTTTAATCAACTATTAAAAATAGAAAAAATGAACATTAAATTGAAAACAGCACCAAAATAAAATCCAAAGGCATGGAAAAATAAGAAATTAATCAAGGATCACCCACATATTTTTTCCATAATTTTCTGATCAATATTCTAATTAATATGAATTAAAATCAATCAAGACAATTAAAGAAAATAGAAACTCAATTAAAGAAATAAAAAGAGTTCAGAAAATGTCAGAGCCACTAGATCTATTGACTGGTCCAATGATCTAGAGGCCATGCGCGCGCCACCTCAATTAATAAAATGGTTCATTTTGGCGAGGGATAATGTGTGGTTTAGTTGACTGAGATACACGGTACGTTCTAATCATGTCCATTCAATGGAAAAGTATGATCATCCAATGCTTCAGACTGTGCCACCTAACCAAGTCCTAGTCAAACCAAATCCTACACGTTAGATGCTAAGACCAAGTCCACGGATCCAACGGTGCTCCATCATCTTCTCCAATTTAAACTGATCAAAGAGGGTAAACAAATCGTGGTGGTCGGAGAAGAGCTCCACCGTGTTCTCCGGCGAGAGCAATCATGATCTGTGATCAAACTCAACTAAACTCAATGGAAATTACGCGAATCCGCTCGCCTCTTCACACTGAACATCAAGATCCATTCCATTTTCAATGATTCTTCATGAATGATCAGACACGATAATGAACAGAAAAATCACCATTTCCACAAGTGTCATCAAACTCCAAATTCTTTACACAGAAATCTTTCTCACCTCTCAAGGATCACAAATCACTATCCAATTCAACCTAACTCTCAAGAATCAGCCATATACAAGTCTAAACAGAATTTGCATCATAACCTAAATCATCACTAATCTTCACTGTTCCAATCCTAAAACGATCTATGTCATCTCTACAACCTAACCACATGCCAAATTCATTCTAAACATGCTTAAATCAAGAGGAATTGTGAAAAAGTAAAAACTTGTTCTGTAGCTTCGATTGAGGTGTTCTTGAGTGTGAATCTTGATGCCAAAACGTGCAGATTTATTTACTGAAGCTTGCTGAATGATTCTTGATACTCAGAAGCTCTTGATTCTTCCTCAAACTTCAAAACCAATTCTTGCTCGAAAGCTCCAAAACTCCAACTGCAATAACCGTTTTCTCTCCAAATGCTACCCAAAAAACGATCTGAACATGATCCTGAACTTAAATAGAAGCTATTTGGATCATAACCTGGCCCAATCATGGCCCAATTTGATTAATCCAAAATTTCAATTTTCTTCAATGTACAACTATGGACCTCGTGTAACCAGGCTCTGTTTCAGCTCAATCCTTGCTCAAATTCATTGCTTATGACCTGGTGAAGGTGAATGGATCAGATTGAAAGCTTGATTTCATCCAATGGTGTACACTGGTTATGTTACTTCTGTAAGAACACAAATTGTTTCTTAGTAATATCTCTATGTTTTGATGATAACTCTTATGAAATTTTGTATTAAAGAATTATATACTCTAAAATTGGTTCATGAATATTTGCTGCAGATGATTAAAGTATATATACATCCAAGAGCAAATTAATCTGAACATGGAACTATGGAAGGCTCTGAAGAGTCAGAATCATCTTATTGAAGAATCTGAGCGCTGTCTGCAGAAGGATCTGAAGCAGAAGCTACAGAAGGATCTGAAGCAGAAGCTACAGAAGAATCTGAAGCAGAAGACTCTAATAAGATCTGAAGACTCTGAAGCATTGAAGAACTTTGTATGAGAGTTAAGAAGCACAGTTTTTCAGAAGACTCTGAGAGTACTGCACGTTGCATGTACTGAGGATCTGATTCATAAAACTCTGCTCTGATAGAACTACACGCTAAAGCACACTTGCTGCATTACTCTGATTCAGCAAAATCTGATGGGTATCCAAGACTCTGATCATGCAGACTCTGATGTTAACTTTGCTAAAAAGAAATACTTGTTGAAGAAGAATTCAAAGTAATATCTTTTGATTTGGCTCAATGACTCTTTCCTCTTTCATGCTTGACACTAGAACACAGACCAAAAGCATTTCTTTGTGCATTCTATTTCCAGGAAAGGTCATGTGATGTAAAGACAAAAAGGTTCAGGCCTTTTCAGTACACAGCCTCCAACGTCAAGACTTTTTGGACTACTGTGCATATAAAAGCAAGTCTTCCTCATCTTCTTCAAAAAGGGGTGATTAACAACCAACGAATCTGATATAGAAACTCTTACAAGCTCTCATAAAATATTCTTATTGCTGAGTTTATTCTGTTGTTCTTAACATTAAGTGAAAAACCACTGTTGTGATAAAAGCTTGTTAGAAGCACTCATACACTTGTATTAATCTTACATTTCATTGTAATAGTTCCTTAAGAAGATCCAGTTGGGATCAGTAGTTCTTGAGAAGACTTTGAACAGTTGTTCTTAGTGCTTACTATTGTAATCAGTTGATTAAATAGTGGATTAAGTCCTTGTTTGAGAAATGCAAATCACTCTAGATAGGGTGGACTGGAGTAGTTGAGTTCAACGAACCAGGATAAAAATACTTGAGTTTTTACTTCTAAGTTTTATCTTCATACTTATTCAACCCCCCTCTAAGTATTTTCTCACCTTCAGTTGGCATCAGAGCTCCGATGCTATGTGTGCTACCACTTCACAGTGACAGAAAAGATCCAGTGAGAAAAACTTTGATACTTATATTTGGTTGTTCATAATGGCTGATGTTTCAACATCTAACAAGTATGAAGAGAGAGACAGAATCAGTACTAAACCCCCTATGTTTGATGGGGAGAAATTTGATTATTGGAAAGACAGGATTGAAAGTTTTTTCCTTGGTTATGATGCTGATTTATGGGATTTGGTCATAGATGGATATGTTCATCCCATTGATGGGAATGGCAAGAAAGTAGATAGAAAATCTATGACAGAAGCCCAAAAGAAGGAATTTAGAAATCACCACAAGGCTAGAACAATATTGTTAAATGCAATATCTCACACTGAGTATGAAAAGATCACAAATAGAGAAACCACATTTAACATGTTTGAGTCCTTGAAAATGACTCATGAGGGAAACTCTCAAGTCAAGGAAACAAAGGCTCTGGCTCTAATTCAGAAGTATGAAGCTTTCAAGATGGAAGAAGCTAAATCTGTTGAAGCCATGTTCTCCAGATTTCAAATACTTACAGCTGGACTAAAGGTTCTGGATAAAGGTTACTCTACTGCTGATCACGTGAAGAAGATCATCAGAAGCTTACCTACCAGATGGAGACCTATGGTGACTGCACTGAAAATGGCTAAAGATCTGAATCAGATTTCCTTGGAGGAAC
Source organism: Lathyrus sativus (assembly GCA_963859935.3). Taxonomy (NCBI): domain Eukaryota; kingdom Viridiplantae; phylum Streptophyta; class Magnoliopsida; order Fabales; family Fabaceae; genus Lathyrus; species Lathyrus sativus. Next base: position 447,860,356 of record OZ012738.1, on the reverse strand, counting down.
TAATCAGCTCACTAAGAAGCCATGAAATTGAACTTGAGGAAGATGAGCCTCAAAAGAAAGGTAAGTCAATTACCTTAAAATCTAATAAATCTGCTAAAGTGTTGTAGGTAATAGAGGAAAGCTCTGAAGAATCCTCATCTGAAGATGAAGATGAATTATCCATGCTGTCTAGAAGAATAAACAAACTCTGGAAGCATAAAGGAAAGAAGTTTAAAAACTTCAGGAAGTCTGACCAAAGAAAGGAATCTCCTGGACACAGAAGATCTGGCAAAAAGGAGGTTGTCTGCTATGAATGTAAAGAACCTGGGCATTACAAAAGTGAATGTCCAAAGCTTCTGAAAGAAAAGCCTAAAAGAAAATTTGATAAGAAGAAGAAGGTTCTAATGGCAACCTGGGATGATTCAGATACATCTGAATCTGAATCTGAGGCAGAAGAAGAATGTGCCAACGTAGCATTGATGGCAGACATAGAAGATCAGGAGGAAGGAATTTCAGGATCTGAATCTGACTCTGAATCTGACTCTAACGCTGAAGAGGTAATGGCTAAACTCACTAAAGATGAACTTATCAAGGTGTTATCAGAGGTTCTGAAGAGCTATAATAGTATTAAGCTCAAATACAAGGAGCGTCAAAGAAATCTTTTATTTGAGAATAATATTCTCAAATCAGAAGTGGCTAAGCTAAATGAAAAGAACTTAAAAATGAAAAATAATTTTGAATTAGCTCAACAAGACTCTGATTCTGAAACTGAGTCTGAATGCAAAAATATTTTGGAAAAATATGACTACAGCTTTCAGAAGTTTCTTGCTAAAAGCATAGACAGAAGCAAAATGGCTTCTATGATCTATGGAGTTAGCAGAAATAACGGAAAAGGAATTGGATATAAATCTTCCTCTGATTTAAATCCAAAACCTGTTGATAAAATTATCATCAAGAAGACTCTTTTATATTCCCATTTTAAATTTGGTAACTTGAATGATATCAAACACACTCGTTCTGAAAAGAACATTCACGTGTTTAAATCTAAGGCTAGTCAGAATAAACCTTATGTTGAAAAACAGAAGTTTAGACGAACCTTCAGAACAACTAACCCAAAAGGACCCAAGAAGATCTGGGTACCTAAGAGTAAAATAATTCATGTTGCAGATGTTCTTAGCAGCAAGGTCAGGACGCCAGTCATGGTACCTGGACTCTGGATGCTCGCGACATATGACGAGAGAAAGGTCTATGTTCCAAAGTCTGGAGCTTAGATCTGGAGGTGACGTAAAATTTGGAGGGAATCAGAAGGGCAAGATCATTGGATCTGGCACTATTGGAAATGGTAACCTTCCCTCTATTACTAATGTTTTACTTGTAGAAGGATTAAAGCATAATCTATTGTCCATAAGTCAATTAAGTGACAATGGTTATGACATAGTCTTTAATCAAAAATGTTGTAAAGTTATTAGTCAAAAGGATGGCTCAATCCTATTTAGTGGAAAGAGGAAGAACAACATTTATAAAATAAATCTTTCAGAACTTAAGGTTCAGAATGCTAAATGCCTCTTGTCTATTAATGAGGAGCAATGGGTCTGGCACAGAAGATTAGGGCATATTAATATGAGACGTATATCTCAGATTAATAAACTTAATCTTGTCAGAGGACTTCCTAAGTTGAAGTTCACCTCAGAGGCTCTTTGTGAAGCATGTCAAAAAGGGAAGTTTTCAAAACCCTCTTTTAAATCAAAAAATGTTGTTTCTACTTCCAGACCATTAGAATTACTTCATATTGATCTGTTTGGACCAGTGAAAACTGCATCCATCAGAGGCAAGAAGTATGGATTAGTCATTGTTGATGACTATAGTAGATGTACATGGGTAAAGTTCCTAAAAAACAAGGATGAGTCACATTCTGTGTTCTTTGACTTCTGCAAACAAGTCCAGAATGAATAAGATTTCAAAATTATAAAAGTCAGAAGTGATCATGGTGGTGAATTTGAAAACAAATATTTTGAAAAATATTTTAATGAAAATGGCATTGCTCATGATTTTTCCTATCCTAGAACTCCACAACAGAATGGAGTTGTAGAAAGGAAAAATTGAACTCTGCAAGAAATGGCCAGAACCATGATCAATGAGACTAATCTGGCAAAGCACTTTTGGGCAGAAGCAATCAACACAACATGCTACATTCAGAACAGAGTGTCTGTAAGACCTCTTCTGGAAAAGAATCCCTATGAATTGTGGAGGAACAGAAAGCCCAACATTGCTTATTTTCATCCTTTTGGATGTATTTGTTATATGTTGAACACTAAAGAGAATCTTAGCAAATTTGATTCTAAAGCACATAAGTGTTTCATGCTTGGATATTCTGAACGCTCTAAGGGCTACAGAGTATACAGTACTGAAACACAGATTGTGGAAGAATCTATACATGTTAGATTTGATGATAAGCTTGGCATTAAAAAGCCAAAGCAGTTTGAAAGTTCTGCAGATAGAGAAGTAGTCTTCACAGACTCTGAAGGCTCAGAGGCAGACAAAGCTCAAGTGAAGGAACCAGAGGCAACGCCAGATGCTATTCCTTTGACTTCTCATATGAACAACTTAAACATTTCTGAAGAATCAACTGTTAGAGGATCATCTTCCAGAATCAAAGCTTCTTATCCAGAGAATGTAATCATTGGAAAGAAGGATGACCCTATCAGAACAAGATCCTTCCTCAGATCCTCTGAAGCATCATTATTTGGACTGGTGTCAGTGATTGAACCAACCACTATGGATGAAGCTCTGCAAGACAATGACTGGATTATTGCCATGCAAGAAGAGCTAAATCAGTTCACTAGAAATGATGTGTGGGACTTAGTTCCAAGACCAAAAGGATTCAACATAATTGGAACTAAATGGGTCTTCAGAAACAAGCTTAATGAGAAAGGAGAAGTTGAAAGAAATAAGGCAAGGCTTGTTGCTCAAGGGTACAGTCAACAAGAAGGTATTGATTACACTGAAACTTATGCTCTAGTGGCAAGGTTAGAATCTATACGCCTTCTTATTTCATTTGCTGCACAATATAACATCACTCTATATCAGATGGATGTTAAAAGTGCCTTTCTAAATGGTATTATAGAAGAAGAAGTCTATGTTCACCAGCCTCCTGGTTTTGAGAGTGAAAAATTTCCAAAACATGTTTTTAAACTAAAGAAATCTCTGTATGGTTTAAAACAAGCTCCCAGAGCTTGGTATGAGAGATTGAGTAATTTTCTTCTGGAGAAAAAATTCATCAGAGGCAAGGTGGATACAACACTCTTTTGTAAAACATTTAAGAAAGATCTTCTAATATGTCAAATATATGTGGATGATATTATATTTGGATCTACCAATACTATGCTGGGAAAGGAGTTTGCTCAATGTATGCAGGCAGAATTTGAAATGAGCATGATGGGAGAATTGAGATTCTTTCTGGGAATTCAAGTCAACCAAACTCCAGAGTGCACTTACATTCATCAGACCAAATATGTTAAAGAACTTCTGAAGAAATTTAACATGACTGATAGTAAGATGGCAAAGACTCCCATGCACCCAACTAGTACACTAGGCAAGGAAGAGGTAAGTAAGAAAGTGGATCAGAAACTCTACAGAGGTATGATAGGATCTCTTCTCTACTTAACTGCTTCTAGACCTGACATTCTGTTTAGTGTATGCTTATGTGCAAGATTCCAATCAGATCCTAGAGAATCTCACTTAACTGCTGTTAAGAGGATTCTAAGGTATCTGAAAGGTACTACTAACGTGGGTATGTGTTACAGAAGATCTGATAAATATACATTAGTTGGATTCTGTGATGGTGATTATGCTGGAGACAGAGTAGAGCGTAAAAGTACTTCTGGAAGCTGTCAGTTCCTTGGAAGTCATCTGATCTCATGGTACAGCAAGAAGCAACCCACAATTGCACTTTCTACAACAGAGGCAGAATACATTGCTGCTGCTGGATGTAGCACGCAGATGCTCTGGATGAAGAGTCAATTAGAAAACTATCAGAACTTTGAGAGTAATGTATCTATCTTCTATGATAATACTTCTACTATATGTTTGTCTAAAAATCCAATTTTACACTCTAAGGCAAAACATATAGAAATTAAACATCATTTCATCAGAGACTATGTTCAGAAGGGTATTATAAACTTAGCTTTTGTTGATTCAGATCATCAATGGGCTGATATCTTTACAAAACCCCTTGCTGAAGATAGGTTCAAGTTTATTCTGAAAAATATTGGTATGGATTTTTGTCCAGAATAATATTTATCAGAGGCAAACTTCTCAGATGCAAAATGTTTTATGCTCTGAAGCATTTCATCTGTTAATTTATTCATTTTCTTGAATTATTTTACTTGTGTAAATCTGAACTAACAATGCTCATAGGATCTGAACATTGTCTAACGTTTCATTTCTCAAGAGATTTCAGAAGCACAAGCAAGCAAACACGTGTAGCTCAGACACTGAAAAGGTAGAGTGCACTTTGTTGAATTAACGTTTGAAGTACTGCTTTGAAAATATGATTTTTCTTGATTTTCCCCCCATCTGTCAGAATCATAATTGTTGTGCAATGATGTTTTTACTTTTTCATTAAATGCTATGTGAAGCGTGCTTATGTGATTGTTTGTGTGCCTGATTTTATCTATAAATACCACAAATCACACCATTTCACACTTTTCACTTCACAAACCCTTTTATGCATTTCTGTCTTCTCTTTGCTCTTCACCAAAACCCTAAACCTAAAACCTCTCTCTCAAGAACATCAATGGCATCTTCTTCATCAACATCTGCTCAGATGCAATCAACCACTGCTGTTTCTGCTCCTACTGTTGAAGCTTACAAGGAACCTGTGAGAACTCTTCTCACTCCAACTATAGAACTGGAAGTTCTGAGTGAATGCTTCATAGATTTTGAGTCCATTGAAGAAAATGGGTTTAATCTTTCTTCAACCATTCAAACTCAGAGTTGGACAAAGTACTTTGACAGGCTTATGGGTCCTGTTTATCCAACTTTGGTAAAAGAATTCTGGATACATGCTCAAGTGTGCCCTAAATTCATCCATTCTTCTGTCCTTGGAAAGGAGATTGTGATTACTGAGAAGTTGATCAGACAACTCATTGGGTACTCCGAAACTGATGGTGAAACTAGTCTACAATCTGCTTGTGTGGATCTTGCTGATGTGTTTCAAGAAGTTACTATTTCTGGGGAACCAACTAGCAAAGTAAGGGAATTGAAGCCAGTCTACAGGATCTGGGCCAAGATTTTCACGAGTTTCATCTTTCACAGAAAATCATCAAATTCCCCAGATTATGTCAGTGCTGAACAACTATACTTTATGTTCTGTATGAGCAAGGGAAAGAAGGTGGACTTGCCTTATCTTCTGTTTAGTCACCTTCTGAATCATATAAAGGAAACAAGAGAAGATGTAAGAGTCAAAACTGGAAAAGTTAGGGATTGGATTCCTATGGGTAGACTGATATCAGACATTCTAACAGAGAATGGTCTTGTGAAATATCTGTATGATACTGGATTGACAGAGGATCTGTCATATGTCATAGGTTCTGTCATCAATGGCAATACTCTGAAGAGGATGAAAGTCATCACAGAGCTTGCCAGCAAACCTAAGAAAATTGCTACTAAGGATGTCAGCAACAGAAGGATTCCTGTTGAAGATTTTCCAATGTTCAGTGCTGACGAACCAAGGGAGATCATCTTAGCCTACATAGCTGATTGTCTGTTAAATGGTGTTCCTCTGCCTGTGAACATCGTCCAGAAGGAAGGAGAAGTTCTGCCTAATCTTGTTAGAGAAAGGCGTTCAAAGAAGATTGTTGAAGAAGGATCTGAGGCTCAGCCAAAGAGAAAAGCCTCTGAAGCTTCTGTTAAGCCTCAAAAGGTAAAGAAAGTGAAATCCACTCCTCTAGAAGCAAGTCTGGAAGACATAAGAGAAACTATCAAACAGGTATTAACATCTGATCCAACTCCAACCATTCACTCTCCATTACCTTCACCTCCTTCATTACCTTCTAGACCACAATCATCTGTACCACCATCATCTGGAATTCAAACATCTGAACCCCTCCATCTCAAACTACACCTTCTCAACCATCTTCTGTACAAACTCCATTTGAACCACCTCAAACAGAAACACAACCAAAACATCAACAACAAGAACCACCTCAGCCAGAACCTCAACAAAAACAACAACTACAACCAGAACAACAACAACAACTTCCAGAACATCAATCTCAACCTATTTCATCTTTACCTCTCCAATCAACTCCATCTGAACATCCCTCAATAATAGAACAACCGTTACCTATTCCAGAACCCTCAAATGACATTCTTGATTTGGAACCACTTGCAACCATGGTTGTCTTGTCATCCACCTCATGCCACTCCACTGAATCGTCTGATTCTGAATCAGAAGTTCACTCACCCTCCTGTTTACATATTCCTGATCCATTCAAACCTGCATTTTCTGATCTATCAGCACCTGACCAAATAAATCGTAGACTTTCACTTCGTTCAAAATTCAACCTCTCATATTTTCAACATTCATCATGTGAAGCTGAAATTTCACCAACCCCTACACCTCAACTCACCATACCACAACCATCTGAACCTCAACAATCTGCACCTCAACCATCTGAACCTCAACCATCTGCACCTCAACAATCTGAACAACCACCATCTGATCCAACACCTCCTAACACCACTGGTGAACAACCTCAGCCAAACTCTGAATCTGCTGAGAAAGTGACTCTTGAGGAATTTCTTTACCCCAACCCTAGATCAGATGTTGATAAGCTGTTTGAAAATTTCAAAAAGGAAGTTCGTATGAGGATTGCACGTGTGGAAGAAGAGTGTCTGTTCAGTATAGATCCTATTAAGTCTGAAGCTGCTTGGGATAAATTGATCTCTAAGTTCAACGTGGTGGCCTCTCATCTCAAGACAGTCTGTGCTGAAGATGCTAAGGCAAAGTTTGCTGAGTTGGTAAGACAGACTCTGTTGAGCATTCCTAAACCACCAGTGCTGCTTCTGGAAGCTGCTCCTGCTGAAGACTCTCCATCTGAAGATGTTGCATCTGATATGGACATTGATGCGTCTGCATATGAAGTGAAGGCTGACAATTCAGAACTTGTGAAAGAAGTTAAGGAAATCAAGTCCTGGATGATCAAACAAGAACAAACCACAGAAGAGATTAAGACTTGGATGGCCAAGCAAGAAGAGTCTACTACAAAGATCACAGATCTTCTGACCCTGATTGCATCTCGTCAACCTTAGTTTCTTTTCATGTTTTTGCACTGATGTTTTGCATCTGTTTTCTATTGCTTGTTTTTTTTATCATCTGTTATGTGAACCATCTGAATGAATGAAATTGCTTGCTTTGCTTTTCTTCTGTTATCTTTTCTGTCTTTACACATATTTTTGATTATGACAAAAAAGGGGAGAAAAAGAATCTGATTGTTCAATCCATAAGCAAATACTAAAACAAAATTCAGACATATTACTAACTATCTTTGAATTAAAGTCTTTCAGATTCAATTGTTTCATCTGACAAAATAAATTCATTGAAGTTATCCTGAGAATTACCCAACCAGACTCTAACTCTTGAAGAAAATTGTACTCTGAGTCTAAACGCAAAACCGGAATCTGTGTTTGAAAGAAGTCATCAGACTCTAATTAACCAGACTCTATGTTTGAAAGAAGTCATCAGACTCTGATTAACCAGACTCTGTGTTTGAAAAAAGTCATCAGACTCTGATTCCGAAATACACTCAAGCAAAAAGGAAAGTATTCTTTTCCTTAGAGTATTCATTTCAGGGAGAGATTCTTAATCTCAGGGGGAGTTATAATTATTGCTTTTTTTATTGAACAAAATTTCTCATGTTTTCTCATCATCAAAAAGGGGGAGATTGTAAGAACACAGATTGTTTCTTAGTAATATCTCTATGTTTTGATGATAACTCAAATGAAATTTTGTATTAAAAAATTATATACTCTAAAATTGGTTCATGAATATTTGCTGCAGATGATTAAAGTATATATACATCCAAGAGCAAATTAATCTGAACATGGAACTATGGAAGGCTCTGAAGAGTCAGAATCATCTTATAGAAGAATCTGAGCGCTGTCTGCAGAAGGATCTGAAGCAGAAGCTACAAAAGGATCTGAAGCAGAAGCTACAAAAGAATCTGAAGCAGAAGACTCTAATAAGATCTGAAGACTCTGAAGCATTGAAGAACTTTGTATGAGAGTTAAGAAGCACAGTTTTTCAGAAGACTCTGAGAGTACTGCACGTTGCATGTACTGAGGATCTGATTCATAAAACTCTGCTCTGATAGAACTACACACTAAAGCACACTTGCTGCATTACTCTGATTCAGCAAAATCTGATGGGTATCCAAGACTCTGATCATGCAAACTCTGATGTTAACTTTGCTGAAAAGAAATACTTGTTGAAGAAGAATTCAAAGTAATATCTTTTGATTTGGCTCAATGACTCTTTCCTCTTTCATGCTTGACACTAGAACACAGACCAAAAGCATTTCTCTGTGCATTCTATTTCCAGGAAAGGTCATGTGATGTAAAGACAAAAAGGTTCAGGCCTTTTCAGTACACAGCCTCCAACGTCAAGACTTTGTGGACTAGTGTGCATATAAAAGCAAGTCTTTCTCATCTTCTTCAAAAAGGGGTGATTAACAACCAACGAATCTGATATAGAAACTCTTACAAGCTCTCATAAAATATTCTTATTGCTGAGTTTATTCTGTTGTTCTTAACATTAAGTGAAAAATCACTGTTGTGATAAAAGATTGTTAGACGCATTCATACACTTGTATTAATCTTACATTTCATTGTAATAGTTCCTTAAGAAGATCCAGTTGGGATCAGTAGTTCTTGAGAAGACTTTGAACAGTTGTTCTTAGTGCTTACTATTGTAATCAGTTGATTAAATAGTGGATTAAGTCCTTGTTTGAGAAAGGAAAATCACTCTAGATAGGATGGACTGGAGTAGTTGAGTTCAACGAACCAGGATAAAAATACTTGAGTTTTTACTTCTAAGTTTTATCTTCATACTTATTCAACCCCCCCCCCCCCCCTTCTAAGTACTTTCTCACCTTCAACTTCAATTCTAAGTAACCTTTGAAATGTCCATGAATTATGACCTAAACCAAAAATGTGAAACTGCCAATCCTCTCCAAATGCCTTTGGCAGTCAAAAAATGCACGAACTTGTGAAGTTTGGCACCAAAATGAATAAAAATGGAATTTTCACTTTTTATGCCTTTTAATTATCCTTTTTTCAAATTTCCTTCATACATTTCCATATTCAATCCACATCAATGAATCTTTGGGTCCTAGTTGGACTAATAACACCATTTTGAACAACTTTCAAGTTGATCAAAAGTCCATTTGATGTGCCTAAGTTGATGAAATTGACCTATAACCAAAAATGACCTGTAATTCCAAATTCCCAAAATACCCTTATCTTGTAAAGCTCATAACTTGAGTTCTACAAATCCAATCATGGACTTCTAGTACTTTCTAGAAACCTAAGAAGATAAGGAACACCATTCATGTTGGCCAAAAGTTCATGACAATCATATTTATAGGGTAAAAGTGTCATGCAAGTTGGTAGACTTTCAAGCTCCAATTTCACATTCCACTGATGACCTGTAACTTGTCTGGCTCATAACTTGAGTTCTATAAACCCAATCAAGGACTTCTAGTACTCAAATTAAAGCTATGATCATGCCCTACAACAATCATGTTGGGGTCAAGGTGAGATGTGTCACTACCGCGAAAATAAGGTGCCGACAAAACATAAGAGTCGCCACCTTTCGTTATTTATCCCTCAGAACGGGAAAGGAAACGATCGGAAATACCTGACGAAAAGGTATAAGACAAGGTCATCGCAACCATTTTCTGGGTTCGGGAGTCGGTTACGCAAGGGGAAGGTATTAGCACCCCTAACGTCCATCGTACTCGATGGGATCCACGCTTGCGGTTTTTATCTGACGGGTTGGTTGTATCTATCTACCTATCAAGGCTGGTATGAATAGAAAAGAAAATGACTCGGCAAAGCGTCGCACTTTATGCCGACGTATTCTCATCAGAGAATGAGAAATCAGAGTCAACGTAGTTCGACTAATTACGGGTTACGGGGGAAGGTGGCTTGCCAATACGTCAGTATTGTGCCTACGTACTCCCAACATGCATGAGAGATCAGAGCTTACGTAGTTCGGGATAATACGGATTACGGGAATTCAGATTCATCTGTTTCATCGAGTATGGTTAACAAACAGTTCCAGCAGTTTGGTATACGCAGCTCGACCCTTGGAGACTTAAGCGTTACCGTTTGCGGTAGAACTGGGAGTTAACGACACTCTTTTCTTCAGAAAAGCTTCCTTTGAATTACGGGCCCACGGGGCAAAAAGGTTTGAAGTTTGTTTTCTGTCTTTTATGAAAGAACTGTTTTTTATGGATGTTTGCAACCAATATCGCACTAGAGACTATGATCTGAAAGTGGATGCGTCGCATGTCACCCAAAGGGTGCCATACTAAACATCCAGACTGTTGAAAAGAAACTCTCCAACAATCCTTTCTCAGATAGCTTAAGGCTCGTAACGTACGATGTCAGTTAACCTTTATTACTGTATTTTGATTTGTTTTGAGATGAGAAGAGAGAACGAACAGGTTCAACTAAGGGGAGACTATCAAGTCCTAATGTTGTCATGCCAAGGATTCATCCTATGGTTGAGGTTTGAAACAGGGAACTCCTAGAAGTTATCATGCATAGGTTTCAACCTAAAGTTCTATCATCACTTCCTTATCAAAGGAAGTGAGATTCCTAGGGGATCATGTCAATGATATACAGAAACAGATAAAGCGTCAACTTAAACAGTAAACAGTAAACGACTGTAAAATGCATGCAATGCAAGTGAGGGAGGAAATGTGTGTGGGGCATCAGCCTCCACAAGCTCATCTTAACCTCAAGCCAGATATGAATAACTGTAATCATACAGGGAATAACATGCTATCAAGAAAACACAATAACTGCAATCATACAGAAGAAATGAAATAATATGCCATCAAGCACACACAAACCACATAGGCAAGGGAGCAGGGCTCTACCGAATACCCGCAAGCAAAGCCATACAGTAAAAATACAAGCAGAGGGAGAAACTTAACCTCTAGTGCAATCATGCCCCTAGAGTAAATCAATCTAAATATTAACTTATTCTAATGCATCAAGAAAATCAAACAAGTCACGTCAATACAGTTGCACAGAAAGAAAACAGACAGGAAAGAAAGCAGGTCAACAGCTTCCACAGCTCCACAACAAAGCAATCCTCTGACAGCAGTTCAGTCCTCAGTCTTCAACTGCTCTTCAAGTCTTTCATCTTTAATAGCAAGTGTCAACTTGCTTCTTCAGGCTTCTAATACATCAAACACAAGTATCAACTTATCCTTTCTTTTTCAGGCCTCAGCTCCAAAGTAAACTCCACCTTCAGGCTTCAATCCCCACTGCAAGCATCAACTTGTTCCCTCAGGCACCCCAAGCCTTGCACTCACAAGTATCAACTTTCTTTCCAACCTCAAGCTTCAGCTTCTTCATTCAATCTTCAATGGATTCCCCTCACCAGTATCAACTTGTTCTTTACCTTCTTCAAGCTTCAGCTCCAAGGGTAGTCTTCAAACATCTTCAACCTTCTAACAAGGACTCTATCCTCTAGCAAGGGAGAAAGATTCATCTAACAAGAGCAAGATTTGGATGGTTGACAGCAGAGTGAAGACCAAAGGTCACCACTAAGCATCCTATCATCAGAGAAAGGGACCCTCAAAGGTTCTACCAACTTGTAAAGAGCCACACATCCTACCAAAGGAGGGATGAGGCCTTTACAAGGGGACCTTACATCATAGGGAAGAATGGAAGTGATCAACATCTTCCATGTTTATGAAAGAAAAGAATCTATCTAGAAGCTCTTCCTACAAACCCTAATCTTAACACCTAATCAACACTACACCAAAAGAAGGGAAATCTTTACATCCAAGCTTCCTCATTCAATCCATGGTAGCCCAAGCTTGTCTTCAACACCATCCAAGAGCAAGAGAGGCCAAAACCCTAATCTAAGGGAACTAAAGAAGTCAATCTAGTTGAATTAGCAAGTTAGGATCACCTAAAACCTAGCACTAAAGTTAGTCCTAACTAAAATACTAAAACCAATTGTAAAATCCTACAAAAATAACTATGGGACCCTAATTCAATCATGAATCTACCATACAAAATTCAGAGGTTGAATCATCCACCAAGTCCTAGAAATAAAACCTAAATCATAAGGTACTAAACATAAACCCTAAAAATAGAACACCTAAAGTTTCAACTTAAAAATACCACCTACATTCATCACAAAAATGTGAGAAAAATATAAGGGTAACATGCATATCTATGCTAGCTACACATAAAAAATCAAGGCAAGAATCATCACCAAGTGCTCAAACCAAATTCATCAAAACAAGGTATCAACCATGGTTATTTTAATACCAATTAATATTCAAAAATGCAAATAAAAATAAAAAATGCATGAATTATTAATATTTTTTATCTAAAAAATTCTAGATTCAATCATGAATCAAGGAAAAAAAATTGGAATTAATTGAGTTAATCCTCTATTTTTTATGAATTATTTTCTAAGTCACATGAAATGAAGAAAAATGAAAGAAAATAAAGGAAATTAATTAAATCAGCGTGGCAAATAGCAATCCAGCTTAGTTCATTTCTTGAATTGGGCCCAGGGGGGTGTGAAGAGCAGCTACAACCCAAGCCCACGCGCCTGAATTCCTTCATCTCACTTCAGTTCACAAAAATTAAAAGAAAAAGAATACATACGAAGTATCGAACTCGCCCTCTCTTGGTGTATGCAGCGAAGCACACAAGCCTGAAGAATTCCATAAACAAAACGCTGCGTTGCAAGGGGGGTTTACGTGGCTCAACGTGAGCGCTTGGATGGAGGGACCAGGTCAATTTTTCCACGCGCATGGACGGTCAAGACTTCGTCTTCTTCGTTTTTAATTTCTGCAACTTCCCAACCTGCGCGCGCGAATGCCATCGCCGGTGGCTTTTCCGGCCACCATCACGTAACCCTAACTCCCTCTACAGACCACCATTCGCCACGAGTTCTACATGAATCTTGTCCTAAATTTCACCAGGAATCCAACCATACCACTCGTTCATTCTAAAAACACAAGGTTCGTAAAATAACAATCTCAACCGAAAATGGTGTCAACCCTAAATTGTCTCTAATCTTCAAATTAATTATCCAGAAAGCTTCTAGCAATGATCTACATTGACTCTAACCTATCAAAACCTAAAGAAACTACATGAATCAAGCCATAGGATGAGAATTACATACCTGCAAATTTTGAATGCACAGAGCACTGAAACCTTCAAATCAACGTTCAAGAATCTCCAGATACCTTCACTAACACCAAATGAAACTTCTGTATGCAACAAATTGGATTGAAACTCTCTGAATCCTTAAATTCGATTTTGACTTGCAAGCTATAAACCTAAAGTGCTCTCTCACGATTTTGCAATGATCTTGGCTTAAATTCTATCTGGAATCACTCAACAACACAAGAGGAAACTTCTGAATGCAAAGAAATGGATTGAAATGGCTCGAATGTGTGTAACTGAATTTGATTTGCAAAATGAAATTTCAGAATTCAATCTCTCTTTTCTCTCCTAATTCTCACCAACCAATGCTCTGAACCAGTTCTAATGCTTATATAGAACCAGTAGGAATGATCTAGAAACTTCTGGAATGCTCTAAAGGATATTTTCAATTTCTCATGCTATGGAAAATTTCATCTCATGCTCATCCATGACAGTTCAGTTTTCAGCTTGTTTATCACTTTGATCATGGTTCAATTTCTCCTCAAATGAGATTCTGAATGTCATAAGCAACCAAATGCAATTATGCGCAAATGACTTCAAATGAAAAAACCAACATTGCCATTGTCTTTAAAATCAATTTGACCTATAATTTTGTTTCATTTGGTCATAAAATGACTTATTTGAAATTTTGACCATTAAATCTTTTTAATTCTTCCTTTTTTCAAAATTTCTTGAACCAAGCCTCTCCTTGAGCCATTTAAATGCCTCCTTGATGCATGGTTAAGGTAAAACCCCATTTTGAGCAACTTTCTAGTTGAACAAAATTTCATTTGAAGCTTCTAAGTTGGTGAAAATGGCCTATGATCACAAATGACTTATAATCACCAAATGTCCAAAATACCCTTGAGTTGTCAAAGCCATAACTTGAGTTCTACAAATCCTATCAAGGACTTATAGTACTCTCTAGAAAGCTAAGAGGATAAGGAATAACATTCATGTTGACCAAAAGTTCATAGGAATCATCCTTCTTGGGCAAAAGTTTCATGCAAGTTGGGTAACTTTCAAGCTCCAAATTCACATTCCTCAGATGACTTGTAACTTGTCAAAGCCATAACTTGAGATATACAAATCCTATCAAGGACTTCTAGAACTCAAATTAAAGCTAAGATCATGCTCTACAACAATAATGTTGGGGATAAGATGAGATGAAAATCATATCTTGAGCTAAATTGCCTTGAAGATAGGGGTCAAACTAGGGGATTTTACACTATCAAGTCTTAGAAACCCTAGCTTGAATCTTCTCAAACTCTTCAATCATGATGAGTTAACCTTGGAATCATCCTTATAACATCTCAATGTATCAATCCATGATCACCTGGCTCTTAGATTAGGTCTCAACCTTCTTCAAATCATCAGTTGACTTAGGGTTGACCCAGTCAAACCCTAATTGCACCACTCATGGCTGAGTCTTCTTAATCTTGCACAATGACCGGTCTAGGCCTCAAAGTGATCATCAACACTTCTCACGAGCTCTCTCAAGACCTCAAGTCCATCTTCATGGCTTCAGAATCATCGGATGACTTCCCACAACTCTCAAGTTAGGAGACCTACACACTTGGCTTCAATCACTCTCTCTGAGGATCTTTTAACTTCTCTGACAAGGATATCAACCCTTGAGCACCTGAATAACCTTCTTAGCTAGCTTCAAACTCTTGTGCAGCTCTTGATTGGTAATCATACCTCTTGATATCCTGCACACATGTCAATGAAATGCAAATGATAATGTTAATGTGAATGAAATGAAACATAAGCTAGGTAAAGAAATGTTGGGCAAATTTTGGGGTGCAATAGCTTCCCATATTCAAACGGCTTGGACCTGACTGGGTGAGAAGCGAACGACTCTCAAACAATCAAGGAAAAAGACGGTTGAATACCAACAAACCCGGAAATTTTCCAACTGCACAAGTACACGGTACTCTGATGGGGACAAATCTTCGGAAACTGAAACAATAGCTGCACGACAACTAGCTGGAGAATTACTGATCTGAATCCCCGTCAGGATGATTCTCTGATTTATCTTATATCATTGCATCCTCAAACCATCAAGGGGTCACTGGTTACACAGTAACGGGTGATTTTCCAACCACGCGGGTAAACGATACTCTGATTGGTAGGAACATCTTCAAAACTGAGCATGACAGTTGCGCGGCAACTCTGTTGCGGAATTGGTCACACGGTAACCGGTGAAAGGTCTAATCTCAAATCTCCGTCAGGATGATCATCTGATTTTGCTGTAGATCTTCGTCCTCAAGTCATCAAGGGGTTCCCGGTTACGCGGTAGCTGGTAATGAATGGTTGATCATGTCGTCAGGCATTCTGCGTCATAGCAGAAGAAGAATTCCTCGGGACTCGTCAGGTCGTTAGGAACCTTTTAACAATCAGCTTACTCATGCCATCGGGCATTCAAAGAAATTTTCGGGCATCAGCCGGACTTCGACAGTAAGTCGGAGATAGAATCCTCGGTCAATCATGAACCAAACAAGGATATCCAAACTTCTGCCATCAGGCATTCCGCATCAGTTGAGGCACTGCTTCGACATCACAGTTGGAATTCGTCAATAAGTCTGGGGTTTTGACACCGCTGCTGGACTTCATCGGTAAAGTCGGGGTTTTGGCACCGCTGTCGGACTTCAATCATCAAGTCTTCAAGGAAATTTCAATTTCGCTGTTCAAAAACCTGCTGGGGATGACACATCTCCGCTGGGGATTCTGGAGAACTATCAAGTAACTCTGCTTCGGGGATCCATAAATCATTCTGGATGAATCAACTCTGCTGAGGACTTCAAGAATCATCTTAGACAAATAACTCCGCCGGGGACTTCAAGAATCATCCTGAACCAATAACTCTGTTGGAGATTTCAGGAATCATCCTGAGCAAACACTCTGCCGGGGACTCTAAGCATCAACTTGAGCGACCACTCTTGCGACTTCCCTGGGGATTTTAAGAATCATCTTAAGCACACAACTTCGCTGGGGAATTCAAGAATCATCTTGAGCAAACCATTCTGCGTAGGAACACCTGCAAAACAAGAACGATAACGACCTAGCTCATATTTCATATGCATATGTTTGACAATGGCGCAATGCTCCACACGGTGGAAATGCTACGCGTTTTTAGGGTAAATGCTATGCAATCATGCAAGATGCTACGACCCCGTTAGCAAAATAAATGCTGAAGGGAGAATCCTCCTGTCAAGGAGAAAGAACCACTCTGGTGGAGAGGAGGAATCATCCTGCCGAGGAGAAGAAGTCACACCAATCTCAATTGGACTTCGCCTGGGGAACAAACTTCAGCCGACTGCTGCAGGGGAATAAAGTTCTACAAGAACCTGAACCCGCTCAACCAGGTATTCCAACCACAAACTGTTGAGGAAACGATATCAATCGCTGAAATAAACTGCACGACATTCACAGCAAAACTTTCCTGGAGATAACGACTCCGGTGGGGAAATACAGCATCAGCTATTCGACATCCTACTAGGGAAAACCAATCATGGCTTCAACGGCTTTCCAAGACTCGGCTCTTTTGGGGATTTGCCAGCTCGGCTGGGGAAGAAGGAATCGTCCTGCTTGCTGGGGAGAGTATGACTTTGTGGGGAATCTCAATTCCGCTGGAGACTTTAGTCTGCACTATCGAGCGCTGCACACTTCAGTATACGACTCAGCTGGGGAGACGACGATCCTTCAGGATACATCTGATTGGGGAGAGAATCTTCTCTGGTTGGGGAGACATATCAATGCTTACGATATCATGTTCAAACTCCACGGGGAGGTGCTGCTGAACCTTGCTGGAGGAGGAGGAATCATCCTGCTTGGGGACGCATACGGTGCACTGCCTGGAATATGCTATACCTGCGACAACACAAACAAACAGACAAGATACCCTTCTCAAAGGGACCTATCAAGGTTATCATCTTGTGACAAGGTTCGAGTAATTCATTGTTTCAACAATTAGTGGCCTAGGCCAGTAAGTTTATGTATGCACATTTTATCAAAAACATCGGCGTTCTTTTTCGCAAACAAAACAGATAAGTGCTAAACAAACAAACAGAATTGCTGAATAGTATACATTTTATTGATAACGAACCCCTGAATGGGCAAAAATGTTTTACAACAGATGCAAGCTCCTGGAATGAGGAAGCTGCGCAAATATAAAAACATAAATATGCATCAGTATATACACAAATGTCGGCAATGAGGCGTAGACGAACACCATGAGTTGATCCCTCTATGACCCACTCGACTTTGACACTTCTCCGACGCTTCAGCTTCAGAAGAGATTGATTCAGATATACAGCCCTCAGGTCTTCCAAACCACTAAACAATGAAAGTCCACACGCGGAACGCAGTCGTTTGCTTTTTTCAATCCCTAACTTTTGCCTGAATCGCCCTTTCGGGTTTTCGATTCACCGGGATACCCTTTTTTGCCAAAGTCGCCCTTCCAAGTTTTCGACTTCGCTGGTGTACATCTTTTCAATTTTATCCCTAATTTTTGCCCGAACCTTTATTCATTTTTTATGGTTTTCCGGGATGCCCCATTTTTGCCTGGATATTCTTTTTCTTTCCAGCGGGTCATTTTTTTAAGCAAAGTATTTTTTAACTGCGTCCGTGTTCACCGGGGATGCAAAATCTTCACCATCCATCGTGGATAACAACAAGGCTCCTCCCGAGAAGAGCTTGCCGACGACGTACAAACCTTCATAATTGGGAGTCCACTTGGCCCGGTGATCTGAGTGTGGAGGAAGATTCTTCTTCAGGACGAGATCACCCGTCTGAAAGCTTCTAGGACGCACCTTCTTATCATAAGCTTTCTTCATTCGGCTTTGGTACAGACGACCATATGCGATTGATGCTAACCTCTTCTCGTCCATCAGGCTGAGTTGGTTTAGTGGTTCTTAATCCATTCTGCCTCATCGAGTTTCACATCAACCAAAACTCGTAAAGAAGGGATCTCAACTTCTAACGGTAGGACAACTTCCATACCGTACACCAGTGAGAAAGGAGTTGCCCCGGTTGATGTATGTACCGTTGTACGATAACCGTGCAATGCAAATGGCAACATCTCGTGCCAATCCTTATAGGTCACAACCATCTTCTGTACAATCTTCTTGATGTTTTTATTGGCCGCTTCGAGAGCGCCGTTCATCTTCGGCCGATAAGGAGATGAGTTGTGGTGTTCAATCTTGAAACTCTGGCACAGCTCCTTCATCATCTTGTTGTTCAGATTCGAACCATTATCAGTAATGATCCGCTCGGGAATTCCGTATCGACAAATGATGTCCCTCTTTATGAATCTAGCCACCACCTGCTTGGTCATATTAGCATATGAGGCTGCCTCCACCCACTTGGTGAAGTAATCGATAGCTACTAGAATGAAGCGATGACCATTAGATGCAGTGGGCTCGATCTTGCCTATCATGTCGATGCCCCACATGGAGAACGACCACGGGGAGGACATGACATTCAACGGGCACGGCGACACATGAATCTTATCAGCATAAATCTGGCATTTATGGCATCTCTTCGCGAATTTAAAGCAATCTGATTCCATCGTCAGCCAGTAGTACCCTGCTCTCAGGATCTTTCTTGTCATAGCGTGCCCGCCGGCGTGCGTACCAAATGTGCCTTCATGGACTTCTTCCATGAGCATACTCGCTTCTTTCTCATCTACACATCTGAGTAGCACGAGATCGTGGTTTCTTTTATACAAGACTCCATCAGGATTGAGATAAAAGTTTCCAGACAGCCTCCTTAGAGTCTTCTTATCCTGGGTTGACGCTCCCGCAGGGTATTCCTTAGTCATAAGGAAAGTCTGGATATCATGGAACCATGGCTTGCCGTCGGAGGCTTCCTCGATCGCAAAGACGAATGCAGGTCTATCAAGACGAGAAAGGACAATTCTTGGAGCTTCATTCCAAAAATTGACTTTATACATCGAAACCAACGTGGCTAAGGCATCAGCCATCTGGTTTTCAGCTCGGGGCACATGATGGAGTTCCACTCGATCAAAGAACGGAAGCAGCCTTCTGGCATAGTTCATGTACGACACCAAATTTGATTGACGAGTCTCCCACTCCCCTTTATTTTGGTTAATCACAAGTGCCGAGTCACCATATACATCTAGGTTCTTGATTCTCAAATCAATTGCCTCTTCTAGACCCATGATGCATGCTTCGTACTCCGCTTCATTATTGGTGACCGGAAACGTCAGTCTCGCAGTGAACAGGATATGGGATCCGTGGGGAGTCGTGATGATCGCTCCAATGCCACTTCCGTAAGAATTAACCGCCCCGTCAAATATCAATTTCCATTGGGATTTCCTATCTGGCCCCTCGTCGGGCAATGGTTCATCACAATATTTCACCTTGAGAAACATGATATCCTCATTAGGGAATTCAAATTTCATCGGCTGATAATCCTCGATCGGCTGTTCGGCAAGGTATTCAGACAATACGCTACCCTTGATGGCCTCCTGGGAAATGTACTGAATGTCATATTCCGTCAACACCATTTGCCATCTGGCAATCCTGCCCGAAAGCGCTTGCTTCTCGAAGACGTACTTGATCGGATCCATCTTCGAAATTAGCATGGTTGTGTGATTGAGCATGTACTGTCGTAAACGTTTGGCAGCCCAGGCTAGTGCACAACACGTTTTCTCCAGCATCGAGTAACGAGATTCATATTCTGTGAACTTTTTACTCAAATAGTAAATGGCATGCTCCTTTCTGCCCGTCTCGTCGTGCTGACCGAGAACACACCCTATACTATTCTCAAGAACTGTCAAGTACATTATCAAAGGTCGTCCGGTAACTGGGGGAATCAAAATACGAGGTTCCTGCAGATACTGTTTTATCTTACCGAATGCCTTCTGGAAATCCTCGTTACAGATAATCGCCTGATCTTTCTTTAGCAGTTTGAACATCGGTTCACACGTGGCCGTGAGCTGAGAAATAAACCTTGCAATGTAGTTTATTCTGCCCAGGAAACCACAAACTTCTTTTTCTGTTTTTGGCGCTGGCATTTCTTGTATTGCTTTTATCTTCGCAGGATCAACCTCGATGCCTCTTTCACTCACGATAAACCCCAATAGTTTTCCAGACCGTACTCCGAAAGTACACTTGTTAGGATTCAGCCTCAACCTGAACTTCCTAAGTCTCTCAAAAAGCTTCAGCAAATTGACCAGATGTCCTTCCTCCGTTTGGGACTTCGCAATCATGTCATCAACATAGACTTCAATCTCATGATGAATCATATCATGAAACAAAGTGACCATTGCTCGTCGGTATGTGGCCCCTGCGTTCTTCAGACCGAAAGGCATTACCTTATAGCAAAATGTTCCCCAAGGTGTAATAAACGTAGTTTTCTCCATGTCCTCTGGTGCCATCTTGATCTGATTGTAACCGGAGAAGCCATCCATGAACGAAAATACGGAGAACTGGGCTGTTTTATCGACCAACACATCAATATGGGGAAGCGGGAAATCATCTTTAGGGCTCGCCCTATTCAAATCCCGATAATCGACGCACATTCGCACCTTACCGTCCTTCTTCGGTACAAGCACTATGTTGGCGACCCACGGAGGGTAAGTAGTGACCGCTAAGAAGCCAGCATCAAGCTGCTTTTGCACTTCTTCTTTGATCTTAACGGCCATATCTGGTTGTGTCCTCCTAAGCTTCTGCTTGACGGGAGGACAATCTTCTCGTAGCGGCAAGTGATGGACCACAATGCCAGTGTCAAGTCCGGGCATATCTTCGTATGACCAAGCAAAGACGTCACTGTACTCTCTTAGCATCTCGGCCAATCTCTGCTTGACATCATTCTTCAATGCAGCCCCTATCCTGACATTCCTGACCAGTTCTTCAGAACCCAGATTCACAATCTCAATCTTTTCTTCGTGAGGCAGAATAACTTTCTTTTCTTGTTTCAACAAGCGGGCCAACTCTTCAGGAAGGTCTTCATCTTCATCAATCTCTTCTTCGGCTTGATAGATCAGGCAATCGAAGTCGAAGTGAGTTGTAGAAGGTCCAGAGTCGATGTCATCTGCTATGTGGATCCTGCAATAACAAGGGTTAAGCTTAAAACAAGGATATGCAGGTTAGCACAAACCCTATTTCCATTTTATCGTTTTTCAAAACAAATATAAAACAGGAATAACAGGGATCACAACATTTGAATACGAAGAAAAACGCCTTTTGATTTATTGGTAAAATGCATGTACATAATCAAACAACGCCCTGACAATAAAACCACTATGCCCCGGGTAGGACATAGGGTTGTACAATGATTGGAGAAAGTAAATCATTACTCTTTGCCTGTCACTTGGATGGTATCCCTGATGGACCAGTTGTTGAGGCTCTCGCCTGGTTTGCTTGGCTAGGTCCAAGAGTCTAGGTCGCAATCACTGTCTTCGCCATCTTCAGACACTGCGTTGACACTTTCAAATATAACCCCGCCACTGGTAAACTGGATCGGCCCTTTACCTCGCGATGCACTGTGAGAAGAAGAGGCTTCAGCCGTAGGAGAGTATCCCAACCCGAACTTGTCCTGTTTGTTAGGCATTTCTAGAATCTTCCCCCAGCCTGGGGTAGATCTGGCTTGAACAACGGCCCGGGCTTCCTTGAAGGAAGAGAGAGTCATCTCTGGTTTTTCAGTCATTACAGGAGCCATGTTCTTGACTTTAACAGCTTCGAACGCCTGACATAGGGTTTCGTGGATTTCCCCATCCATCTCAATGTATTTGAAGGACGACAAAGGGCTCACCATTATATCTTCCTCGCCACAAACAGTCACGATGCTGCCTCCGACAACATACTTGAGCTTCTGGTGCAACGTGGAGGTCACGGCGCCAGCAGAATGGATCCATGGCCGGCCTAAGAGACAGTTGTAGGCAGGCATGATGTCCATAATGTAAAAGACTGCGTCGAAAGTTTCCGGCCCAACTTGGATTGGTAGCGTCACCTCCCCGAAAACATGACGCTTGGTTCCATCGAAAGCCTTCACCACCAGATCACTGGGTGTGCAAATTACTCCTCGAGTATCTAACTTCATCAATGCTTTCTTCGGAAGAACATTGAGCGACGACCTTGTGTCCACTAACACATGAGACATAATCGTTCCCCTACACTCTATCGAGATGTGCAAGGCGCTGTTGTGGTTTCTTCCTTTCGGCGTCATCTCCAAGTCTGTGAACCCTAACCCGTTTCCAGCATTCACGTGGGCTACGACCCCTTCCAACTGGTTGACCGATATTTCCTGCGGTACATACGTGGCATTCAAGACTTTTAACAGTGCGTTACGATGTGCCTCCGAACACAGCAACAAATTCAGGATGGAAATTTTCGAGGGTGTTTGATGAAGATGATCCACGATCTTGTAGTCACTCTTCTTGATCAACCTCATAAACTCTTCAGCATCCTTAACAAGTAAGTCCTTCTCTACCCCCCGAGGGGTTTCCTCAACGACTTTACTCTTTCCCTTATTGGTCTCATCAGCTTTGCACGCTTTGTCAGTCACAATCTCAGGTGGAGCAAATATTCTTCCGCTGTGCGTGATTCCGCCAATTCCCACTAGGTTATCCACAGATGGCCCAGATGGTTCCAGTTCCAACTTCTGTCCGTTGCAGTAGACGTCTGCCCCATAATGCCATGGAACAGCATTGGTGCTTTCAAAAGGTATCGGCCCCTCCTTGGTGATGGTAATCGTGGGCGGTCTGGGTGTAAAAATAGTGATCGTCCGGCGAGGGATGGTGATGGTGGCAACCTCATCATCTTGCTTCAGCATTACCTCTCCAGATCCACATTCGGCCCTTCGGCTAAACTGCAAGATTCCTTCGGTCATCAGACTCTGAATCCCTTCTATCAATTGTTCACATCCATCAGGACGAGTCGCACAGCCCATGCATAATTCTCCACAACCCAGAAAGACACCTCTCTTCATCAGCTTGGCTTTGACGAAGCTAAGCGGTGTCTTCAAATCCCTGACGTCAGTCAGTAGATCCAAATTCCTGTCTTCAATAACGACATTCACCCCACCTTCCCGATGATTCGGCATAGGGTTCTTCGTGACATTTGGCACATTATCTAAGAAGTTGATGATCTTAGCATCCACCATATCCTACACCTTGTTCTTGAAGGCTTTGCAGTTTTCTATCGTGTGGCCTGGTGCCCCTGAGTGAAACTTACAAGTTGCATTCGCATCATAACCTGGCGGAGGTGCCCCTGTCAAGGGAGCCACGGTTCTCTTCTGGATTAACTGCAACTGAAGCAGAGTCTGTAACAGCTGAGCATAAGACATAGGCGGCGTCTCAAGGTGACAGATTTATAGCGGTGCCCTGTTCTGATACTTTCTGTACCCTTGCTGATTCGGTTGCTGCTGCGGCTGCTGCTGTGGCTGGGGTTGTTGGACAGCGGGGATAGTTATACTGGCCACCTGCTGGTGCTGGCCTTTACCTTTCCTTCGAGCATTGGACACGACGCTCGTCTCTACTTCCCGTCTTTTGCCACCATACGGTTTCTTTCCTCCTCCCGTTGAGGATAGATCACCTTAAATTTTCCCTAGTTTGATCCCATTTTCAACGTGCTCGCCGGTGATGATGAGATCTGAGAAGCTTCCAGACATACTGGTGACCAATTTCTCGTAATAAACCCCTGGGAGAGTGGCTACAAACATTTCAACAAGCTCCCATTCAACCATCGGCGGCTGAACTCTAGCTGCCAATTCACGCCACTGCTGGGCGTATTCTTTGAACCCTTTGTTGTTCCTCTGCGACAAATTCTGCAGTTGGACTCGGTTCGGAGCCAAATCACTGTTATACTGGTAATGGTGCACGAATGCTTCAGCAAGTTCCTTCCACGTGCGCACACTGGTAGGTTCCAAACTCATGTATCATTTCAAGGATGGCCCGGATAAGCTATCCTGAAAGAAGTGCATCAACAACTTCTCGTCTTCAAAGTGAGCGGACATTTTCCGGTAGTATGATCTCAGGTGGACGCGAGGGCAAGTGGTGCCCTTGTACTTCTCAAAGTCGGGTACCTTGAATTTAGGAGGCACCTTAAAATCAGCAATCAATCCCAATTTAGACATGTCGACGCCCATAGTGTTCA
Source organism: Lathyrus sativus (assembly GCA_963859935.3). NCBI lineage: Eukaryota > Viridiplantae > Streptophyta > Magnoliopsida > Fabales > Fabaceae > Lathyrus > Lathyrus sativus. The sequence continues at coordinate 447,835,784 of OZ012738.1, read as the reverse complement.
GGTTCTCGAAATTCCTCATCTTGTCCTCGAGTGCTTTAAACCTCAGACGTGCTTTAGCAGTCAGCTCTCCTTCAGCACCCTTCTGTGAGAACAAGTCTTCTTGACGGTCTTCTAACCATGGCTGAGGCCCGTACAGATTTCCAACACCTGTGTTGCCTTTGCCCAGCCCAGCATTGACATTAGCTTCAAAATTTCCGTTGCCGACGCCTGTCGTATTACCATTGAGCCCCATGTTAGCGATCACGTTACCGTTGCCACTGCCATTCCCCCCGGTCACGGGGATGCCATTCTGAGGAGTTTCAACAGGTGGAGGGGTTGGAATACTCCCACCATGGAGTACCCCATTGCTATCAACCCTTGAGATCAGAGGCTGGACCAATGTTCTGAGCTGGTCTTGGCCGTTGGCAACCACTTGCATGAGTTCCATGAAGCGGTCCATCCTCTCTCGGAGTTCTTGAACATCAGTCTGCACTTGCTCCATTGCTCTAGCTTGATTTGCTCTGGTCGGATAGCGGTGGATTGGTCTTTGATCAATCCTGGAACAACCTGAAACAACCTGTATACACAAAAGGGTTAGAAAAAAACGACAAAGTGCTCGTTATGCAAATGCTTCATGCAAATGCAAACACGTGTCTGTGCGTTAGGGAGATTTCCCCCCCCCCCCCCCCCGATCCTAGTGCCTGAGTGCCAGTGCTGATAATAAGAAGTCTGAGTCCAGTCATGGAAATAACATCTCATATATAAAGAAAGCCCATCAAGGCGGTACACAACGTCACTGGATACAAGCAAAATCAATAGCACAACCTCAACCAACAAGCCTGGTGATGGTCAGCATACAACAATGATCAAAAACAAAGGATTACGAATACGGTCAAGCACGGCCACGGGCGCGAAACTCTTCTAACATATTCCTTGTCTCTGGATGATCAGGCCGAGTGAGCAACCCTTCGACGAGTAACTCCCTCTGCGTAATAGTGTACTGAAGCCCTTCAACTGAGTCTTCCCATGCTCCTTCGCCGAAACAATCTTCTAACTTCCGCTTCTTGGAGTCAAACATCAGTTCGCGCTCCTTCAGGTTAGCAAGAGCCTTGTTGAGTAGGCCTTCAGCGGCATATCTGCGAGTTGTTTCTTCATCAAACCTTTTCTCACTAGCCTTCACCTGGGCTTTCAACTTGGAAATATGCTGTTTCAATTTATCCTCCCTTTCTTTGCCGTTGGCTAGGGTGACCTTCCAATGCTGATTAAACTTGGATATTCTCCGGTACGCTTCATCCAAGTGCTGCTTCTTAGTGGCCAATACGTCATTGACAACTTTGAAGTCTCGACCCAAGCGCTCACGCTCAGCCATCTGCTTAGTCAAATCCGTCCCTAACTGGTTCACTAGCTCTGTCTGCCTTTTGAAGGAATGGACGACTTCACTTCTCTCGCTTCTGAGCTGAGCCAACTCTTTCTCCAGTTCTTCATTTGCCTTCTTCAGCTCATCTCTTTCAGCTAACACCTGATTATGTTGTTGAATAGGCACGGTGGTAGGCTCTTCAATCACTGGAGGGCTTCCTGGCTGGGCAGGTGGAAACAACATCCCTATAATATTTGCTCTGGCTCTGATCCAGGTTACGTACGGAGCGTAGGCTTGGCTATTACTTTTCCCCAGCAACGGCTTGCCCCGCTTACAGATACCATTCCAAGCGTGCTGAAGCTTAGATAACATACCCCCCTCTAGAAGACCAGTGAGGTACAAAGATTCCTGCACCTCTTCATCCTTCGGCGAAGCTCTCAAAGCATAAGTAAACTGTCGGACCAGCTGAGATGGATTATAGTTGATACAGCACTTCCTGCCTATTAGAGGCACATTCGGAAACCCGCTGCAGCTGAAGATAATCTCAGCACCCAACCTATCTCTATCAAACCAGGAAATATCCTCCGCTGATAGACTCATCAAACGCTCAGACCACTCAGCTGTGGCTGCAGACGAAGCAAAGGGACCCTTCTTGGGTAGGTGACTATCAAGCCATCTATAGAGCAGGGGTACACAGCACGAGACATTCTTGCCCCTTCGGTTCTCGTTTTTGTAGTGGACAGAATGATAAACATCTCCAATCAAGGTAGGGATTGGATTCCCTGCTGCAAAGATGTGAAAGGCGTCGAAGTCTACAAAGTCAGGCATATTAGGGAACAGAATGATGCCGTATACGCAAAGAGAAAGGATGGCGTTGAACATGATCCAACATTCGTCTTTGGCACACTGCTGGGCCTTTCCTACTAGGAACTGCAAGGAGAAACCAGGAACCCTGTTCCAACTAGACAAGACCAACTCGGAGGCATCCAGATGAAGTGAAGGAGCTAGACTAGCCAGATTAGGCTCAGCATCCATATGAACAAAGGGCATCTGACTCTTGATAGGCACACCTAACAAATCAGCATACTCCTCTAGTATGGGTGCGAGAACAAAATTCGGGAAAGTAAAGCACCTCAAAGGAGGATCGTAGAACTGCAGCAAGGCGTGCAACCCGTTCAACTCAAACACAGAAGGTTTACGAACCAAGCTGAGCAGTTTCCCATAAGACTTTCTGAATTCACCTCTCACAGAATCATCTGCCAAAGCAATCAAACCAGTCAGCTGAACAACATCAGGAGTAGGGAGCTTGTAGGCCACAGTCTTTCTCAGAGAACCCATGATAGCACGATAGAAGGCAAGAAAACCTGAATCGAGGGAAACGGTACCTGCAACACAGACACACATTAATGATATGCAGATGAGTATGCAAACAATGCAAAATGCAATCATGCAGCAGGAGATCAAGACGACTGTGCTATTGAAGAGATGAAGGTTCTGTATCAACAAAACCATAATACTGCTCTGTCAAGAACAACCATATCTCTGATGAGAAGAAAACCCTGGTATCGGACCATAAATCTACTCTGTCAAGAACATACATATATCTGATGATACGGACTTCTGATACAGGACCATAAATATGCTCTATCAAGAACAAATACACCTCTGATGATGAGATCCTCTGATTCCAACAAAACTAATTCACTATCAAGAAAACCAGGTAGTCTGAAGGTTAAGGTTTCCTGCAACAAACCCAACCCTGCTCACAGGTATGGACCTATACTGACACAAGTTCGGCATCCTATGCGGTCATTAGCGTCACAGACATTCAAGAGGGGTGATACGATACCCAGAAGGTGTGGCATCACCATCTCCTGAAGCGGCCTCACTCAGCTGAATCCCAAATGATCGGTCCCCAGAGTCGACAATCCTCCAAACCAACAACCCCTCAGGCCCAAAGGGCCGGAAAAGAAGTCAACCGGGAGAACCTCGTCTGAGCGTGGATTTCATGAGACACTAGTGCCTGCAAAGCAAGCACGCGCTCACTAATTTCGACAACTAATGCTAAGTACACTCAAGCCTGGGTCTGGCTTCTCACTCATCAGAATGCCCCTCCCACAACAGCACAGATAATCATATCATACTGAAGATAAAGTGCGGGAAATAAAATACAATAAATAAACACAACCCAACAAGTAATCATACAAGCGCTAGGATTGACTCTCGCAGGGGACGTTGGATCCCCAAACTGACTCGCATACGGGACGTTGGATCCCAGGAAACTATCAAGTCCCCAGCAGAGTCGCCAGCTGTCGCTACCGCGAAAATAAGGTGCCGACAAAACAGAAGAGTCGCCACCTTTCGTTATTTATCCCTCAGAACAGGAAAGGAAACAATCGGAAAAACCTGACGAAAAGGTATAAGACAAGGTCATCGCAACCATTGTTTGGGTTCGGGAGTCGGTTACGTAAGGGGAAGGTATTAGCACCCCTCACGTCCATCGTACTCGATGGGATCCACGCTTGCGGTTTTTATCTGACGGGTTGGTTGTATCTATCTACCTATCAAGGCTGGTATGAAAAGAAAAGAAAATGACTCGGCAAAGCGTCGCACTTTATGCCTACGTATTCTCATCAGAGAATGAGAAATCAGAGTCAACGTAGTTCGACTAACTACGGGTTACGGGGGAAGGTGGCTCGCCAATACGTCAGTATTGTGCCTACGTACTCTCAACATGCATGAGAGATCAGAGCTTACGTAGTTCGGGATAATACGGATTACGGGAATTCAGATTCATCTGTTTTATCGAGTAGGGTTAACAAACAGTTCCAGCAGTTTGGTATACGCAGCTCGACCCTTGGAGACTTAAGCGTTACCGTTTGCGGTAGAACTGGGAGTTAACGACACTCTTTTCTTCAGAAAAGCTTCCTTTGAATTACGGGCCCACGGGGCAAAAAGGTTTGAAGTTTGTTTTCTGTCTTTTACGAAAGAACTGTTTTTTATGGATGTTTGCAACCAATATCGCACTAGAGACTATGATCTGAAAGTGGATGCGTCGCATGTCACCCAAAGGGTGCCATACTAAACATCCAGACTGTTGAAAAGAAACTCTCCAACAATCCTTTCTCAGATAGCTTAAGGCTCGTAACGTACGACGTCAGTTAACCTTTATTACTGTATTTTGATTTGTTTTGAGATGAGAAGAGAGAACGAACAGGTTCAACTAAGGGGAGACTATCAAGTCCTAATGTTGTCATGCCAAGGATTCATCCTATTGTTGAGGTTTGAAACAGGGAACTCCTAGAAGTTATCATGCATAGGTTTCAACGTAAAGTTCTATCATCACTTCCTTATCAAAGGAAGTGAGATTCCTAGGGGATCATGTCAATGATATACAGAAACAGATAAAGCGTCAACTTAAACAGTAAACAATAAACGACTATAAAATGCATGCAATGCAAGTGAGGGAGGAAATGTGTGTGGGGCATCAGCCTCCACAAGCTCATCTCAACCTCAAGCCAGATATGAATAACTGTAATCATACAGGGAATAACATGCTATAAAGCAAACACAATAACTGCAATCATACAGAAGAAATGAAATAATATGCCATCAAGCACACACAAACCACATAGGCAAGGGAGTAGGGCTCTACCGAATACCCGCAAGCAAAGTCATACAGTAAAAATACAAGCAGAGGGAGAAACTCAACCTCTAGTGCAATCATGCCCCTAGAGTAAATCAATCTAAATATTAACTTATTCTAATGCATCAAGCAAATCAAACAAGTCACGTCAATACAGTTGCACAGAAAGAAAACAGACAGGAAAGAAAGCAGGTCAACAGCTTCCACAGCTCCACAACAAAGCAATCCTCTGACAGCAGTTCAGTCCTTAGTCTTCAACTGCTCTTCAAGTCTTTCATCTTTAATAGCAAGTGTCAACTTGCTTCTTCAGGCTTCTAATACATCAAACACAAGTATCAACTTATCCTTTCTTCTTCAGGCCTCAGCTCCAAAGTAAACTCCACCTTCAGGCTTCAATCCCCACTCCAAGCATCAACTTGTTCCCTCAGGCACCCCAAGCCTTGCACTCACAAGTATCAACTTTCTTTCCAACCTCAAGCTTCAGCTTCTTCATTCAATCTTCAATGGATTCCCCTCACCAGTATCAACTTGTTCTTTACCTTCTTCAAGCTTCAGCTCCAAGGGTAGTCTTCAAACATCTTCAACCTTCTAACAAGGACTCTATCCTCTAGCAAGGGAGAAAGATTCATCTAACAAGAGCAAGATTTGGATGGTTGACAGCAGAGTGAAGACCAAAGGTCACCACTAAGCATCCTATCATCAAAGAAAGGGACCCTCAAAGGTTATACCAACTTGTAAAGAGCCACACATCCTACCAAAGGAGGGATGAGGCCTTTACAAGGGGACCTTACATCATAGGGAAGAATGTAAGTGATCAACATCTTCCATGTTTATGAAAGAAGAGAATCTATCTAGAAGCTATGCCTACAAACCCTAATCTTAACACCTAATCAACACTACACCAAAAGAAGGGAAATCTTTACATCCAAGCTTCCTCATTCAATCCATGGTAGCCCAAGCTTGTCTTCAACACCATCCAAGAGCAAGAGAGGCCAAAACCCTAATCTAAGGGAACTAAAGAAGTCAATCTAGTTGAATTAGCAAGTTAGGATCACCTAAAACCTAGCACTAAAGTTAGTCCTAACTAAAATACTAAAACCAATTGTAAAATCCTACAAAAATAACTATGGGACCCTAATTCAATCATGAATCTACCATACAAAATTCAGAGGTTGAATCATCCACCAAGTCCTAGAAATAATACCTAAATCATAAGGTACTAAACATAAACCCTAAAAATAGAACACCTAAGTTTCAACTTAAAACTACCACCTACATTCATCAAAAAAATGTGAGAAAAATCTAAGGGGAACATGCATATCTATTCTAGCTACACATAAAAAATCAAGGCAAGAATCATCACCAAGTGCTTAAACCAAATTCATCAAAACAAGGTATCAACCATGGTTATTTTAATAACAATTAATATTCAAAAATGCAAATAAAAATAAAAATTGCATGAATTATTAATATTTTTTATCTAAAAAATTCTAGATTCAGTCATGAATCAAGGAAATTTTTTTTGGAATTAATTGAGTTAATCCTCTATTTTTTATGAATTATTTTCTAAGTCACATGAAATTAAGAAAAATGAAAGAAAATAAAGGAAATTAATTAAATCAGCGTGGCAAATAGCAATCCAGCTTAGTTCATTTCTTGAATTGGGCTCAGGGGGGGTGAAGAGCAGCTACAACCCAAGCCCACGCGCCTGAATTCCTTCAGCTCACTTCAGTTCACAAAAATTAAAAGAAAAAGAATACACACGAAGTATCAAACTCACCCTCTCTTGGTGTATGCAGCGAAGCACACAAGCCTGAAGAATTCCATAAACAAAACGCTGCGTTGCAAGGGGGGGTTTACGTGGCTCAACGTGAGCGCTTGGATGGAGGGACCAGGTCAATTTTTCCACGCGCATGGACGGTCAAGACTTCGTCTTCTTCATTTTAAATTTCTGCAACTTTCCAACCTGCGCGCGCGAAGGCTATCGCCGGTGGCTTTTCCGGCCACCATCACGCAACCCTAACTCCCTCTACAGACCACCATTCGCCACGAGTTCTTCATGAATCTTGTCCTAAATTTCACCAGGAATCCAACCATACCACTCGTTCATTCTAAAAATGCAAGGTTCGTAAAATAACAATCTCAACCGAAAATGGTGTCAACCCTAAATTGTCTCTAATCTTCAAATTAATTGTCCAGAAAGCTTCTAGCAATGATCTACATTGACTCTAACCTATCAAAACCTAAAGAAACTACATGAATCAAGCCATAGGATGAGAATTACATACCTGCAAATTTTGAATGCACAGAGCACTAAAACCTTCAAATCAACCTTCAAGAATCTCCAGATACCTTCACTAACACCAAATGAAACTTCTGTATGCAACAAATTGGATTGAAACTCTCTGAATCCTTGAATTCGATTTTTACTTGCAATCTATGAACTCAAAGTGCTCTCTCACGATTTTGCAATGATCTTGGCTTAAATTCTATCTGGAACCACTCAACAACACAAGAGGAAACTTCTGAATGCAAAGAAATGGATTGAAATGGCTCGAATGTGTGTAACTGAATTTGATTTGCAAAATGAAATTTCAGAATTCAATCTCTCTTTTCTCTCCCAATTCTCACCAACCAATGCTTTGAACCAGTTCTAATGCTTATATAGAACCAGTAAGAATGATCTAGAAACTTCTGGAATGCTCTAAAGGATATTTTCAATTTCTCATGCTATGGAAAATTTCATCTCATGCTCATCCATGACAGTTCAGTTTGCAGCTTGTATATCACTTTGATCATGGTTCAATTTCTCCTCAAATGAGATTCTGAATATGTTTGGATGGATTGGAACCTTGGTTTTGCACTTGTGAATGATTTGGCAAGTGTAACTTATGTCATAAGCAACCAAATGCAATTATGAGCAAATGACTTCAAATGAAAAGACCAACATTTCCATTGTCTTTAAAATCATTTTTCCAATCAATTTGACCTATAATTTTGTTTCATTTGGAAATAAAATGACTTATTTGAATTTTTGACCATTAAATCCTTTTAATTCTTCCTTTTTTCTAAATTTCTTGAACCAAGCCTCTCCTTGAGCCATTTAAATGCCTCATTGATGCATGGTCAAGGTTAAAACCCCATTTTGAGCAACTTTCTAGTTGAACAAAATTTCATTTGAAGCCTCTAAGTTGGTGAAAATGGCCTATGATCACAAATGACCTATAATCACCAAATGTCCAAAATACCCTTGACTTGTCAAAGCCATAACTTGAGTTCTACAAATCCTATCAAGGATTTCTAGTACTCTATAGAAACTAAGAGGATAAGGAACAACATTCATGTTAACCAAAAGTTCATAGGAATCATCCTTCTTGGGCAAAAGTTTCATGCAAGTTGGGTAACTTTCAAGCTCCAAATTCACATTCCTCAAATGACTTGTAACTTGTCAAAGCCATAACTTGAGTTCTACAAATCCTATCAAGGACTTCTAGCACTCAAATTAAAGCTAAGATCATGATCTACAACAATCATGTTGGGGGTAAGATGATATGACAATCATATCTTGAGCTAAATTTCCTTGAAGATAGGGGTCAAACTAGGGGATTTTACACTGTCAAGTCTTAGAAACCCTAGCTTGGATCTTCTCAAACTCTTCAATCATGATGAGTTAACCTTGGAATAATCCTTATAACATCTCAATGTATCAATCCATGATCACCTGGCTCTTGGATTAGGTCTCAACCTTCTTCAAATCATCAGTTGACTTAGGGTTGACCCAGTCAAACCCTAATTGCACCACTCATGGCTGAGTCTTCTTAATCTTGCACAATGACCTGTCTAGGCCTCAAAGTGATCTTCAACACTTCTCACGAGCTCTCTCAAGACCTCAAGTCCATCTTCATGGCTTTAGAATCATCTGATGACTTCCCACAACTCTCAAGTTAGGAGACCTACACACTTGGCTTCAATCACTCTCTCTGAGGATCTTTTAACTTCTCTGACAAGGATATCAACCCTTGAGCACCTGAATAACCTTCTTAGCTAGCTTCAAACTCTTGTGCAGCTCTTGATTGGTAATCATACCTCTTGATCTCCTGCACACATGTCAATGAAATGCAAATGATAATGCTAATGTGAATGAAATGAAACATAAGCTAGGTAAAGAAATGTTGGGCAAATTTTGGGGTGCAACAAGATGAAAATCACATCTTGAGTTATGTGGTCTTGAAGTTAGGCACCAAACCAGGGGATTCTACACTATCAAGCATAACAACCCTAGCTTAGGAACTCCTCACACTCTGAATTCATGATGAGTTGACCTTGGAATCATCCCTTAGGCATCTTAGCACATCAATCCATTATCACATGGCCTTGGACTTAGGTCTCAACCTCCTTCAAATCATCAATTAACCAAGGGTTGACCAGATGAACCCTAGTTGTACCAATCTTGGTAGTTTCTTCATATCCTTTGCATATTGACCTATCTAGGCTTCAAAATGATCTTAAATGCTTCTCATGAACTCTCTCAAGGTTCTAGGTCCAACTTCATGGCTTCAGGATCATCTGATGGCTTCCCCCAACTCTCAAGTTAGGAGATGTACACACTTGGTTTCAACCACTCTCTCTGAGGATCTTTGGCTTCTCTGGTGAGGATATCAACCCTTGAACACTTGGATAAACCTCTTGGATATCTTTATAGTCTTGTGTAGCCCTTTTTTGGTAGTCATACCTCTTGATCTCCTGCCTACATGTCAATGCAATGCAGATGATAATGCTAGTATGAATGCAATGAAACACAAGCTAGGTAAAGAAATGGTTAGGCAAATTTTGGGGTGCAACACTTACCTTTGTTATATTATGGCTAAAAAGGGGGAGTAATTTTTATGTGCACTAACCATTAACTATTTGTTGTTAGTTGGTTGCTGTTGAGGGGGAGAATCACTAACCTCTTAATATTTTTCTGTTGTTGTACTTCTGATATGTGTATTTGTATGATTTGTGTAAACTGGATTGTGGTGTTTGTGTGCTACGGTTATTTGTTTGTTTTAGCCAAAACTTTCCAAAGCAGGAGATTGTTAAGTCTATGTATTTGTGATTGGTAGTAATTTTGGTAAAATTAACTTGGCAGCAACATGTTGAACAAGATGTTCTAACATGAATAGAAATATGTTGAATAAGATGTCCTAACAAGAAGTCTCAACATCTTGTCTGTTACAGTTCTACAATTTGGATACAGTTGGTGTAATTACAGACTACTAAATATTTTGTGAATTTTAAGTAGTCCTATGTGGCGTCCAAGATTGAGGAATCTGAGATTCTATTTGAATTTAAAGATATTATATTTTTCTAAATGTTGAATACATTTTAGGAAACCCAACCCTTGATTGAATACCTACTTTTATGGAGAATAATCTGCTGACTTGTAGCATTTGCCTTACTGCAATTGTATTGAAGCCCAAATCCAGTCCAGTTGTTGTTTATAAATAGAGCAACACAACCCTAATTATGTGTGGAATATATTGTGTGTTAAGTAATATTTTAGAATTTGTGTTCTTGCAAATTGTGAGTCTCTCATCTTGATATAAGAGTAGGATTGTCTCTATTGAGTTGTAAGTTCTGTCAATTACTCATAAGGTTTTAAGCATTGAGTGATTGTATGTCTTTGAAGTTTATCTTCTAAAAACATTTAAGTATTCTAATTCTGTCACGGTGGTGATAGGAAGGGAAGTGATAAGGGTTTCTCATACCTAGGAGTGCCTTAGGTAAAAATTGCACTTGGTAGGGATTAAGTGAGAAGTTGTAAACTAGGTTGTTTAGCTTTGAATTGATAATACTAATAAAGGATTTCCTTCCTGGCTTGGTATCCCCCAGACGTATGTTTTGTTATACGCCGAACTGAGTTAACAAGTCTTTGTGTTTTGTCATTTTCTATAATTATAATTGTGTTTAACTTGTCCTTGTGGTTTTAAACAGATATCAGTATCTTGACATCTCTTAGGACATCTGATATCTGCATACCAGAATTTCAGACATAACCTCTATTGTGAGTGATAGGTGATGATATTGATGAGTGATTTAGGTTACGTACAGTTGATTTATAGATTTTTTAGTATTTGATGGGTAGATGAAATACAATTCCTGATGAGTTCTCTCCTCTCTAAAGAATGCATTTAGTTGTTAATATCTTTTAATTTCTACACTTTACTCATTCAAGCCATTTAAACCCAAGCTTATAGAGATAGAAATTGTTGAACGACATTCTTTCCCTTGCACCGATCCATATGGAGACGATAAAAACCCGAAGGGAATTCTTCCAAATATTTTGGTTTTTGCCGATATACTGTAGTTCGAACACCATACTTGCTCTTGGTCCCCTCTTCTGAACTAGAGCCACCCATAAATGTCACTGATCCTCACTATTGAATCAGTAGTGCCTTACTGATCCCATTACTAAAATTAGTTACTCGCTCTCGGTCTCCAGTTCTGAACCATAGTTCACCATCGAACCGAAGTCTATACACCATTGTTGCACCCCAAAATTTTCCTAACCTTTTCTTACTTGGTTTTTGTTTCATTGCATTAGCATATCATTGATCTAGCATTTGCATAGCATAGCATTGTTCATTTATGCAGGGGATCAAGTGTGGTTTATATTGAGAGGAGCCTATCTAGAGGTCTTATTCAAGCTTGAGAGGTCATCAGAAAGTGGGTTGTGTCTTGAGAAGTTGGGTTGTTTGTATGTGGTTCATCTCCTCACCTGAGGACCAATTGAAGACCATCAGTGGGTTGTGGAGCCTTGATCATGGATAGAGTGTGGATAGAGCTCATGGAGTGCCTTGAGGGTCATGGTGGAGCTCAGCCAAGTCATTATGCTAAGTGTGAAGAGCCACAGTTGAGGGTGTTGCAATTAGGGTTTTTATCTGGTCAACCTTGAGTCAACTGTGCAATTGAAGAGCACCAAAACCTATTTCTAAGTCTTAGTGATTATGGGAAGTTGTATGGAGATACATGAGGTGATAGTCCAAGATCAATCCAAGAAGAGTTCAAAGTGTGAGGAGTTGCTAAACTAGGGTTCTCAGGGTAAAATCCCTTATTTAGTGCCTAACTTCAAGACCACTTATCTCACGATACAAGTTTCATATAAACTTTTGGACAACATGAAACTTGTAGAGCATGCTCTTAAATTTAATTTGAGTACTAGAAGTCCTCCATTGGATTTATAGAACTCAAGTTATGGTCTAGACAAGTTACAGGTCATTAGATGAATGTGAAAATTGTCTGCAAAAGTCAACCAACTTCCATGGAACTTTTGACATAGAAGGGTGTTTCTCATAAACTTTTGGCCAACATGAAAGTTGTAGGTATTGATCTTAGCTTTCCAAATTGTACTAGAATATTTCCATCTGATTTGTAGAACTAAAGTTATGAGGTTTACAAGTTAGGGGTATTTTCGGAAAGTGAGATTATAGGTCATTTGGCATTATAGGTCATTTTCACTATCTTGCAAGCTTCAAATGAAGTTTTGTCCAACACAAAACTTGCTCAAAATGATGTTTTTAGGTCAACCATGTGCTCATGATGAATTGATTTAGCTTAGGGTGAGACTTGGTTTGAAGGAGATTGACAAAAGGGGAATTTAAAGGCATTTTAAGTGAAAAATTCTCAAATTAATTCATGTGTGCTCAAATAAGGCAAGTGGGTGCTCATTTTAATCAGAAAAGTCATTTTGAACATATTGGCAATATTGGAAAGTCATTTTGAGGCATATTTCATAGCATTTCAACTTGTTACTTCACAAATAAGTAATACATCAAAACTTGGTCATATGATAAGTTTAAGCTCTCCAATTGATCTCTACACTCTCCACAGTTAACAAGCAAGGGAATTAAAGCTTCTTGGAGAAGTTTTGAGTGCAAATTCGTGTTCACCATAGTTGGAATTCTCAAGGAGAAGTGAAACTTGGATATTCTAATTTGGGCCTCCAATGGACCTCCAAAGCCCACAAACATCTTCTATATAAGTTCCATGATGGATTCAGATCAATTTTGGTGTTCATTTCGTGCCATAGGCAGAGATTGAAGATTGAGTTTCAAGAGCAAAAGTGGAAATCGTGATTTCTGATTCAGAGCAATTCAAGTCAATTCAAAGCTTCAAGCATCTTCAACATACTTCATTGAGTGGATCTGCACAAGATTGGAGCAAGAGGAGCACCATAACTGCCTCAATTTGAAGCTACAAACCAGGTTTGAACAATTCACGATTGCACTATTTTTAGCATGATCTAAGTAGAATTGACATGAGGATAAGGTTTAGGAAGATGATTAGATGAATTCTGGATCAAAAATTGAAGGATTAGAGACAACTTAAGATGCTATGTGATTTCTGTTTGGATTTGAATTGGCCTGATCATGAGGTTTTAGCATGATCTAGATAGTTCATAGTGATCTATGAAGCGTGAGGAATAGATCTGTGGTTTCAATTGAAGGATTGGTGAGATCTCAGAACTTGGTGCATTTTAGGATTTCCATCATGTTTTGAATTCTGTTGAGAATTAGAGGAAATGAACATGATATTTGGACTCAGCATGAAATTTGGGGTGAGATGATGTAAGGTTTGTTGAGGTTCCATGACCTGCGCATGATGTCTCGCCGGAGAAGACGACCGGCGTCTTTCTCCGGCCACCGCTGCAATCTTCCCTCCACCTGAGAATTCAAACGAGGAAGATGAGTTCCCCACCCTTAGATCTGATGAAAACCTTGACTCAGTCTCCTCATCCAACGATCATGACTTAAGCTCAGATTTGAACTTTGCAATCCAAAACGCGCGCATTCCATTAATGCGCTGGCAGCCCCAGATCCCTTAGATTAGGAGACCCAGTCACATGATCCTGCGCTCCTCATTTAATCCTGGCATTTTTATTTTCTTATTTGTTTTTAATTCATTTTCTTATTATTTTAATTCCATTAATCTTTTAAAATTCATATTAATTCCATTAATCATCAGAAAAATAAAATAAAAATATGAGCATGTTCCTGATTTTATTCTTGATTTTCTGATGCTTTTACATCTTATTTTCATGCTATTTTCCATTTAATTTGTTTTTTTTTTGGCTTTTTTATTAATTCTTTAATTTGGCTTTTTTCTTCATGTTTTTTTTGCTGAATTTTGATTGGCTGTTTGGTATAGAATTTGGGGCTGATTTTTGGCTAGCTGGTAGACTAGATATGCATGATCCCTTAGGATTTATTTCATATTTTTTATACAAAATTAGGTTATGTTTTGGATTAGGATCATTAGACCTTCCATTTTAGGGTTTTTATTTGATACCTTGTGATCTAGGATTTTTTAGGTGACCTTCCCATTTGATTTGATCCCTGACCTTTCTACTATAGGTCCTTAACCTTTTTAGGTTCCCCTAGAAAATTGTATAGGATTTTAGGAGATGATTTGGTATTTTAATTTGATTTAATACTTAGGCTAGTTTTAAGGTGCTTTCAACATAACACTTGCACTAGTTAATCTCCAATGGTGGCCTTTAGTCCTAATAGGTTTGCTAATATTCTTTGATGATTCTTTAGACATGTAGAAGCTTCTTTTTGCTTGATGGTGGTGCTTGATTTTGTGTTTAGACATCCCTTTAGTAGCTTTCTTGTAGCTTGTAAGAGTTAGGGTTAGGAAGAGCTTAGTTTGCTTTCTCTTTCTTCAAATAAACATGGATTGCTTTGATTGCTTTCCATTCCCATCCTATGATTCAAGGTCCCTATGTGGAAGCCTCATCTTTCCTTTGGAAGGATGTGTGGCATTTCACAAGAGGTAGAACCTTTGAGGATGCCTATCTCAGATGTATGGTTGAGTGCCAGGATGGATTCCTTTGGTTTCCATCCTGCTTCCCATCATCAATCAATCATCTTGATGTTAACTCTCTTCTCTTTTGTTGGAGCTTGAAGGTGGATATTTCCTTCTCTTGAAGATGGCTTGGACTTAGTAGTTGTTTGCAGACTGTCTGTTTGTTTTGTTGTTTATCTGTTTTGCTGTTGAGCTGTCTGTCTGCTGTTTTGTCTGCTGTAATTTTTTGATAGTTTGACTGTTGCTTGTGTGACTGCTTGGTGTGTTGCATTAGACTAGGCCTCATGTAGATGTTTCTAGGCCTAAGAGAATCCTAAAGGTTGATATTAGCTCCCTTTTCTTGTCTGCATCTAGAGGTTGAGTCTGTCTCCTTCTGCTTGATTGTTATTATCTGGCTTTGCTTGCTGGCTTAAGCTTGAGTCTGTCTCCCTTGCCTGTGCTTTGTGTGTTGCCTTTGGGATTGCTTGCTCTAGAAGTTGAGCTTGGCTCCTTCTACTTGGTTGTTGCATTGCATGCATTTTATTTACAATTATTTCTTTACAGTTATTTATGTTTCTGTTGCTTTCATTTGCCATGTTCCCCTAGGAACTCTGACTTCTCTTGTTCAAGAGAAGTTATGACAGACATTAGATTTCTAGCCATGCATGATAACATTAGGTAGTTCCCTCCTAACATCCACCATAGGATCAATTTTGCATGACAAATTTAGGATTGGATCAGTTCCCCTTTAGTGCGTCTTTTCTCTTCTCATCTTCAAACAAATCAAAATACATTAATAAAGGTTAATTGAGGTCGTACGCTACGAGCCTTAAGCTACTTGAGAAAGGATTGTTGGAGAGTTTCTTTTCAACAGTCTGGATGTTTAGTATGGCACCCTTTGGGTGACATGCGACGCATTCACTCCCAAGTCATAGTCTCTAGTGCGATATCAGTTGCAAACATCCATAAAAGACACTTATTCTAAAAAACAGAAAACAAAGATCAAACTCTTTTTGTCCTCTTGGACCTTTAATCCCTGGAAATCCCTTTTCAGAAAGAGAGTTCTGTTAACTCCCGGTTCTACCGCAAATGGTAAACGCCTAAGTCTCCGTCGAGCGAGCTGCATACACCAACTGCTGGAATCGTCTGTTAACCCTACTCGGATAAAAAAGACAAACATGTGTCTCTCGTTGTCTCGAACTATGTTTGGTCTGATCTTTCATGCCGTGTGAAAGTACGTAGGCACGAGATGCTATATCTCGGAGAGCAACCTTCCCCCGTAGCTCGTAGTTAGGCGAACTACGTTGACTCTGATTTCTCGTTCCAGACGAGAATACGTAGGCATAGAACTGTTGTGTTTTGCCGAGTCGTTTTCTTTTCTTTTCAGACCAGACCTTTTAGCGTAGATAGATGTAGTAAACCCGTCAGATAAACACAACAAGCATGGATCCCATCAAGTACGATGGATGTGAGGGGTGCTAATACCTTCCCCTTGCGTAACCGACTCCTGAATCCAGACATTGGTTGCGATGACCTTGTCTTATACCTTTTCGTCAGGTTTTTCCGATAGTTTCCTTTCCCGTTCTGAGGGATAAATAACAAAAGGTGGCGACTCTTCTGTTTTGCCGACACCTTATTTTCACAGTAGCGATAGCTGGCGACTCTGCTGGGGACTTATAGCTGCTGGGGACTTTTCCCATCCCCTAGGCTAGGACCGTTTCCTATCCCCTATGCGAGTCAATCCTAGCGCTTGTGTGTTTACCTGTTGGGTTTTATTTATCGCACTTTACTTTCCGCATTTTATTTTCAGTATGATATTATTATTGTGCTGTTGTGGGAAGGGGTTCTGATGAGTGAGAAGCCAGACCCAGGCTTGAGTGTACTTAGCATTAGTTATGGAAAGTACTGGGCGCATGCTTGCTTTGCAGGCACTAGTGTCTCATGAAATCCACGCTCAGACGAGATTCTCCCGGTTGACTTCTTTTCCAGCCCTTTGGGCTTGAGGGGTTATTGGTTTGGAGGATTGTCGACTCTGAAGACCGATCATTTCTGACTCAGCTAAGTGAGGCCACTTCAAGAGATGATGATGTCACACCTTCTGGGTATCGTATCATCGTTTCTTGAAAGTATGTGACGCTGGGAAATGCATAGGATGACATACCTTGTCTGTGATTAGGTCCATACCTATGAGCGGGGTCAGGTTATTGCAGGAAACCTTAACCTTCAGACTACCTGGTTTTCTTGACAGTGAAGCAGTGTTGTTGGGTTCAGAGGGTTCTTATCATCAGAGATATGGTTGTTCTCGATAGTGCATAATTATTGGTCCTCTTCAGGGTTGTGTTATCAGAGCAGTTGTGTTTGTGTTGGATAAGAGCCTCGGTCTCCTCAGCAGCACAATCTTGATCCGCTGTTGCATGATTGCATTTTGCATTTTGCATACTCATTTGCATATCATTAACGTGTGTCTGTGTTGCAGGTGCATATATTATCCCCCGGTTCCGGTATTCTTGCCTTCTGTTGTGCTAGCATGGGATCTTTGAAGAAGAATGTGGCCTACAAGCTCCCTACCCCAGATGTTGCTTTGTTGTCTAGTTTGATTGCCTTGGCAGATGATACAGTGAGAGGGGAATTCAGAAAATCTTATGGGAAGCTGCTCAGTTTGGTTTGTAAACCTTCGGTATATGAGTTGAATGGGGTGTATGCCTTGCTGCAGTTCTATGACCCTCCTTTGAGATGCTTCACTTTTCTGGACTTCATTCTTGCACCTACATTAGAGGAGTATGCTAAGTTGTTGGGTGTACCGGTTAAGAATCAGATGCCATTTGTTCACATGGATGCTAAGCCTAATCTGGCTAATCTAGCTCTTGCTCTTCATCTGGATGCTTCTAAGTTGCTTCTGTCCGGTTGGAATGGGGTTCCTGGATTTTCTTTGCAGTTTCTAGTTGGGAAAGCCCAAAGGTGTGCCAAAGACGGTTGTTGGATCGTATTCAACGCCATTCTTGCCCTCTGCATTTATGGCATTATTTTGTTTCCCAACATGCCTGATTTTGTAGACTTGGATGCCTTCCATATCTTTGCCTCAGGGAATGCACTTCCTACCTTGATTGGCGATGTGTATCATTCCGTCCATTACAAGAACGAGAACAGAAGGGGTAAGAATGTATCATGCCGTGTGCCCTTACTCTACAGATGGTTTGATAGTCACCTGCCCAAGAAGGGTCTATTTGCTTCATCTGCAGCCACAACTGAGTGTTCTGAGCGCTTGATGGGTTTATCAAAAGAGAGTGTTGTTTGGTATGATTGAGATATGTTGGGTACTGAGATCATATTCAGCTGCAGTGGTTTTCCAAATGTGCCTTTGATTGGAATAAAGAGATGCATCAACTACAACCCCTCTCTACTTGTCAGACAGTTCGCCTATGCTTTGAGAGGTCCACCAAAAGATGAAGAGGTGCAGGAATCTCTGTACCTCACCGGTCTTCTAGAGGGGTATACGTTAGCTAAGCTTCAGCATGCCTGGAATGATATCAGTAGACAAGGAAAATTATTGTTGGGTAAAAGTAATAGTCAGGCTTATGCTCCGTACGTGACTTGGATCAAGACCAGAGCAGAGACGATAGGGATGCCATTTCCACCTGCTAAGCCAGAATGCCCTCCAGTGGTTGAAGAGCCTACTACCGTGTCTATTCAGCAGTACAATCAAGTGTTAGCTGAGAAAGAAGAGCTGAAAAGGCCAACGAAGAGTTTGAGAAAGAGTTGGCGCAGCTCAGAAGCGAAAGAAATGAAGTTGTCCACTCCTTCAAGAAGCAGACAGAGCTGGTGAACATATTAGGCACGGACTTGACTAAGCAGATAGCTGATCATGAATGTTTGGGTTTGGACTTCAAATTTGTCAATGACGTACTGGCCACCAAGAAGCAGAACCTGGATGAAGCATACCGGAGACTCTCCAAGTTCAATCAGCAGTGGAATGCCACTATTGCTAGCAACAAAGAGAGGGAGGACAAACTGAAGCAATAGATCTCCAAATTGAAGGCTCAGGTGAAGGCCAGCGAGAAGATGTTTTATGAGGAAACTGCTCGCAGATATGCCACTGAAGACATGCTAAACAAAGCTATCGCTAACCTGAAAGATCGCAAGCAGATGTTCGAGTCTAAGAAGCGAAGGTTAGAAGACTGTTTTGGCCAAGGCGCGTGGGAAGATTCTTTTGAAGGTCTCCAGTGCACTATTATGCAGAGAAAGTTGCTTGTTGAAGGGTTACTCACTCGGCCTGATCATCCCAAGACAAAAGAGTTACTAGAAGAGTTTCGCGCCCGTTGTCGCACATGACTATCTTTGTAGCTCTTTATATTTTTCTGATCTTTGTTGTAGGCTGACCATCACCAGGCTTGTTGGTCGAGGTTATGCTATTGATTCCCCATGTATTCAGTGACTTTGTATTGCTTCCTTGTTGGCCTTATATATATATATATGAGATGTTATTTCAGTGACTAGATCCGGACTTCTTGTAATCAGCACTGGCACTCTGGCACTAGAATCGGGGGAGAAATTTTCCTAAAGCACAGGCACACGTTTCCATTTGCATAAATCATTTGCATAGCAGGTACCTTGAGTTGTCTCCTAACCCTCTGTCAATGCAGATTTCAGGATTTCCGATTAGCGAATTCATCGCTACTCTACGAGAAGCAACTGCGAGAAAGCTATGGATCAAATGCAAACTGAGATGCAGGAGATGCGCGACAGGATGACACAGTTCATGCAGGTGATGGAAATTGTGGCCAAGGGCCAGGAGCAGCTTCAGACTCTGGTGCAGCCTCTGATTGCCCGGGTTGATGCTAACGGTGTGCTACATGGGGTTGCTACTGATCCTCCTCATGGCGAGACTCCTCTGGCAGGTGATATTGTACCGGTGGTTATCCTCAATACGACTGAGAACAATAACAGAGCTGGGAATGGGAATATGACTGGTAATGGTAACGGACATGGGGAAACCAACAGTAATAGAGCTGGGAATGCTGGTTTCAATGTGGGAACCAAAAATGCTGGGTTTGGTGTTGGTGCTGGGAACACTGGTGTAGGTATTGGTGTTGGCAATGCTGGTTTTGATGGTAATCAGGGATATGGTAATCAGGGCTACGGCAATCAGGGCTTTGGTAATGCAGGTTTTGGCAACGCAAGTAACAATGGTGTTGGAATGGGTGTTCACAACGCTGGCTTTGGGCCAGGAGCTGCTAATCAGGGTTTTGGTAACGTGGGGTACGGTCCCAGGTTCAATCAGATTAGTTTTGGTCCTAATGATGCTTATGTTGGGTATGATAATGGGGATTCTCACTGGGGCGAGGATCGTCAAAAAGATGCTTTCCCTCCACCAGGCAGGGATCTTGAGATGCCCACTGACAATGACCGAAGGTTCAAGATGTTGGAGGAACAGATGAGGAATCTTGCTAATCAGAATTCCACGGGGATGGATGTGGCTAATATGGGGTTGGTTCTTGGCTTGAGGGTGCCACTCAAGTTCAAAGCGCCCACTTTCGACAAGTATAAGGGGGATACGTGCCCAAGAGTTCATGTACGGTCTTATTATCGGAGAATGTCTGCTTATTCTGATGACGAAAAGATGCTGATGCATTTTTTCCAAGATAGCTTGTCTGGACCGTCATTAGAATGGTATATGGGGTTAGAGCCCACTAAGATTAGTAACTGGAAAGAGTTGGCGGAAGCCTTCGTAAAGCATTACCAATATAACAGCGACCTTGCACCGAACAGGGTCCAACTCCAAAATCTTTCTCAGAAGAATGGCGAGAGTTTCAAAGAGTACGCCCAGAGGTGGTATGAGCTTGCAGCTAGGGTGCACCCACCCATGGTAGAGCGGGAGTTGGTGGATATTTTTGTGGGCACTTTCTCTGGGTTGTATTATGACAGGCTTATCAATTGTACGACAAGTAACTTTTCCGAGTTGATACTCTTGGGGGAACGCATAGAGAATGGCTTTAAGATCGGTAAGATTCAAGCGGGAGAATCAACCTCAGCTGGAGGTGGAAAAAAGGTTTTTGGGAACAAGAGACAGGGGGATACTAATTCAATATGCAGCTCCCGAGGAAGGGGTAAAAGTCGGAATTGGCACAGGCAGCAGGTCGCCAGTATGACAATTCCATTTCCTCAACAGCAACAACAACAGCCACAGCAGCAACAGGGACAACAGAATTCTGCTCAGCAGAGATATCAAGGTCGGGATAGGGCTGTGAAAAGAGTATTTAATGTGCCTCCACTACCGTATGCTCAACTTCTTCCAACTTTGTTACAGCTGCAGCTTGTTGAGAAAAGGACGTTGGCTCCGCCGAAGGGGACACCTCCTTATGGGTATGACGCTAATGCACATTGCAACTTCCACTCCGGGGCACCCGGTTACATCATAGAGAATTGTCAGGCATTCAAGCACAAGGTGCAAGATTTGATAGATAGCAAGGCTATAAACTTTGGTAATGAAGCGCCCAATATTGAGAAGAATCCGATGCCGTCTCACGGATTTGCGCAGGTGGGTGCAATCTTGGAAGATGCCAGTCTGAACTTGGTTATGAATGTGGATGAATCAAAGACGCCTCTGGGTTGTGTAAAGAGCAGGTTGCTGAAAGGGGGAGTGCTCCCTGGTTGTAATACAGATTGTGTTGGCTGTTTGGCCCGGCCTGAGGGTTGTGATAGTTTGAGAAGCGGTATTCAAGGGATGATTGATGAAGGAACGCTGCAATTCGACCGTACTGCTGAAGAGAAGCCTATTGAGGCAATAGTTGAGGAGCAGGGTGAAGTTGTAACGGTTACGATCCCGTTTAAGACTGTCAAGATATCGGCGCCTCCTAAGCGACCGAATATCACTATAACCAAAGTTGGACCCATTCCATATGAAAGCACTAAAGCCATCCCTTGGAACTATGGGGCGGAAGTGTACTGCAATGGAGAGAAGATTAACCTGGCAAGCCAGCCGGTAGGATCAATTGATAACCTTGTGGGGGCCGGGGGCATAACCCGCAGTGGTAGAATCTTTGCGTCACCAGAAGTAAAAGCTGAGAGAATTGCAAAGGGGAAAGGTAAAGTCAATGAAGAAGGACCTTCTCAAGAGAAGGAAAAGGAGGCTTTGACCAAATATGTGGAAGAATTCATGAGATTAATCCGGAAGAGTGATTATAAAATTGTCGATCATCTGCAGCAGACGCCTTCCAAAATCTCGATTTTGTCATCATTGCTTTGTTCCGAGGCTCACCGGAACGCTTTGCTGAAAGCTCTTGATGCTGCTTATGTACCCCAGGAGATCTTCGTGAATCAGCTCGAAGGAGTGATTGCGCACGTGAATGCAGGGCATGGCCTTGGCTTTACATATTTTGATTTGACACCCAGGTGCCGCAACCATAACAGTGCATTGCATATTTCAGTTGAGTGTAGGGGCACTGTCATGTCTCATGTCCTTGTCGACACTGGTTCGTTTTTGAATGTTTTTCCCAAGAAGGCGCTGTTGAAGCTAGATACCCAAGGTGTAATATGCACCCCAAGAGACTTGTTGGTGAGAGCATTTGACGGGACTAGAAGGTCTGTGTTCGGAGAATTGACTTTGCCAATCCAGGTCGGTCCAGAGGTGTTTGACACTGTGTTTTATATCATGGACATACAGCCAGCTTATAGCTGTTTGCTGGGACGACCGTGGATTCACTCTGCAAGGGCTGTAACATCTACGTTGCACCAAAAGCTTAAGTATATGGTCAGTGGTAGCATTGTCACTGTATGTGGGGAGGAAGACATCCTGGTTAGTCACTTGTCGTCATTCAAGTATGTCGAAGTGGATGGTGAGATCCATGAGACATTGTGCCAAGCCTTTGAAGGGGTGCAGATCAGAGACAAATCTCCTGTCTTAAGAAATGGGTCGGAGGTGGCTATGTCGTCGTACAGAGAAGCCCAAGCGGTAGTTCAAGCCGGGGAGACCAAGGGTTGGGGTCAAGTTCTGGAGATTCCTGTTAAGCAGGACAAGTTTGGCTTAGGGTATCGCCCGTCGTCATCATCTTCATCATAGAGAGCGCCAAAGTTCAAAGGGCCGATTGTAATCACTCCGGGAGGAGTCAGTTTTGAAATGATTAATGTTGTGTATGACAATGAAGATGGAGATAGCGACTGTGACATGGAGTCGTGGATCAAGCCCAGCGAACCAGGACGAAGACTATGCAACTGGTCTATCCAGGACTTTATTCAAGTGACTACAAAACAGTAATGCCTTGTTTTTCGATTATTGTACAATCCTATGTACTACCCGGGGCATAGTGATTTTATTTTAGGGCCTACTTGTTTATGTGTATGCTTTGCTTTAATCATCAAATAAAGGCGTTTTCCTCATGCAAATTTTGTGATCCCTGTTTTTCTGCTTTTTATTTTACAATAAAATGGCAATGTGGTCGTATGCTTCGTTTGCATATCATTTAAAGCATTTAACCCTTTCTCTTGCAGGATCAATATTTCAGATGACACCGATCAAGAACTCCCTATGACTCGCTTCGACTTTGAGCATCCAATATTTCAAGCCGAGGAAGAGATTGTTATGGACGACGACTTACCAGAAGAGCTGACTCGTCTTTTGAGACAAGAAGAGAGAATCATTCTGCCTCATCAGGAGGATATTGAGGTCATTAATTTGGGTTCCGAAGAAGTTTCCAGGAATGTCTGGATAGGGGCTGCGCTGCAGAGCGATATCAAGCAGAGACTTGTCGAGATGCTTCGAGAGTATAGTGACATCTTTGCTTGGTCTTGTGAAGATATGCTTGGGTTAGACACTGATATTGTGGTCCACCGCTTGACATTGCGTGAAGACTGTTCGCCGGTCAAACAGAAGCTCAGAAGAACGAAACCAAATATGGCCGTAAAGATTAAAGAGGAAGTACATAAACAGTGGGACGCTGGTTTTCTAGCTGTTATAACTTACCTTCCTTGGGTCGCCAATATAGTACCTGTACCAAAGAAAGATGGTAAGGTGCGGATGTACGTTGACTATCGGGATCTGAACAAGGCGAGCCCTAAGGATGACTTCCCGCTTCCTCATATTGACGTATTGGTCGACAATACTGCTCAATTCTCAGTGTTTTCCTTCATGGACGACTTTTCGAGCTATAATCAGATTAAGATGGCGTCAGAAGATATGGAGAAAACAACTTTCATTACCCCGTGGGGAATGTTCTGCTACAAAGTGATGCCCTTTGGTTTGAAGAACGTTGGGGCAACATATCAGCGTGCTATGACGACGCTCTTTCATGACATGATGCAGAAAGAGATTGAGGTCTATGTTGACAATATGATTGCCAATTCCCAGACGGAGAAAGAGCATCTGGTGAATCTTCTGAAATTGTTTGAGAGGCTTAGGAAATTCAGGATGAGGCTAAATCCTAATAAGTGCACCTTCAGGGTGAGATCTGGAAAGCTACTGGGGTTCATTGTTAGTGAAAAAGGAATTGAGGTTGATCCTGCAAAAATAAAAGCGATACAAGAAATGCCAGCGCCAAAAACAGAGAAAGAGATTCATGGCTTTTTGGGGAGGTTGAACTACATTGCCCGGTTCATATCTCACCTTACAGCCACATGTGAGCCGATGTTTAAACTGCTGAAAAAAGATCAGGCAATTGTCTGGAACGAAAATTTTCAAAAGGCGTTTGAAAGAATAAAAGAATACTTGCAGGAACCTCCGATCTTGATACCCCTAGTTGCCGGAAGACCACTAATCATGTACTTGACGGTTCTTGAGAACAGTATGGGTTGTGTTCACGGTCAACATGACGAGACTGGACGAAAAGAGCATGCGATCTATTACCTGAGTAAAAAGTTCATAGATTGTGAATCCCGTTACTCAATGCTCGAAAAGACGTGTTGTGCACTTGCTTGGGCTTCCAAACGTCTGAGACAATACCTGCTAAATCATACAACCATGCTGAATTCGAAGATGGATCCGATCAAATATGTCTTTGAAAAGCAGGCACTTTCAGGAAGGATTGTGTCGCTACTGCGAAAATCGGCGCCGGCTGACAGAAGAGTCGCCACCGTGCGTTATTTATCCCTCAGAGCGGGAAAGGAAACGCTCGAAGTAAACCTCGCAAAAAACGGGGAAAAGGTATGGTCGTCGCAACCAAAACCTGGGTTCGGGAGTCGGTTACGCAAGGGGAAGGTATTAGCACCCCTCACGTCCGTCGTACTCGACGGGATCCACGCTTGCTTGGTTTGTCTACTGGATGCAAAACAATCTATCTACGGCTGCTAAATCTAACGGGAAGGGAATTGACTCGATAGAGCGTCGCGCTCTATGCCTACGTATTCTAAAGAGAGAAAGTCAGAGTCAACGTAGTTCGGGACTACAGGGAAAATTGGCTCGCCAAGACGTCGCGTCTTGTGCCTACGTACCTCCACACTGCATGGAAGATCAGAGCTTTACGTAGTTCAGACTAACTACGGCTAAACAAACATTCTCACACAGCTGTGAGAAAAACAACTGGTTTCACAGGGTCGGGAAGCTATGGGCAAAACTACGGCTTGGTCTCAAATGCACTCGGGCAAGAGAGAAAAAGGGTACGATTAATCGTCAGCGGGAAAGTCTCGATCGCACAGCCGCGAGAGAACAAAAGTTAGTCGTTAGTGTGCTCGCTAGGATATCGCATCCTATGCCTACATATCTTCGTCTGGTACGAAGAATCAGAGCAGCTGTAGTTCGGCTACTACGGGACCACAGCTCAAATCTCGTTTTATTAATCTCTGAAAAATGATTTACAATGGGTGAACACTGAAAATAAATCTCCTAGGAAACGCTATCCTATTCTATCCTGAAAAAATTGAATGGAAAAGAGCCCCCTAACAAATGGGCTTCTAAACTATCCTAAAATCATCTCTATAGAAATATATCCTAAAAGAAAATGCTTGAAAAAATATTAAGGCTACACTAATATTTTTCTCTTTTTCTTCTTTTCTCTTCAACATATTTTTCACTTCTTTTCTTCTCTTTTTCAATATAATTTTCTATTTTTTCTCACATATTTTTTTTCTATTTTTCTATGTATTTTTCTCTATACTTTTCTCCATATTTTCCTTTTTTCAAAATATATTCTTTATATATTTTTTCCTTTTCTTTTTCTATTTTTTTCAAATATTTCTCTTTATTCTTTTTCTTTTTTTCATAATATTTTTCCTTATTCTTTTCTTCACATAACTATACAAAAAGAAAAATATAAGGGAGGGGGTGCAATCTATTTACAAGGGATTAACGGAAAATAAAATAAAACTGTGAGGGCCCAGCCCAATAAAGATTTCAGAGGAGAAAAAAAAACAATAGGGGGGGGGTGTGAGCGAACTGGGGGTGTACGCCCAGGCCTCGTTGGGCTCGGCCCACTCTCATCAAAAAACGTGACTGGAGGTATCCCCCAAAAATCTGTTGGGCCTGAGTCAAGCCCACTGACCCATCCTCTCCTTCCTCTCTTCCCTCTCTGAACAACCCAAAGAAACCCTAATCTAAACTCTTTCCGCCGCCGCCGTAAACCACTGTCTCTCTCAATCTAACACCTCCATCTCAACTTGTTTCTTCTCAAACAATCATTCTAGAAACAAACTCTTTGATGTTCTTTGAGGCAAATCTTCACCGATGATTACTTGAGCGTGTTTCTGAAACTTGAAAGTCCTTGGACATTTGATGATCTTGTTGCAAGAAGGTCTATGAGGAATTGGACGAAATCCTTGGAACTTTCTGGAAAAGTTGAGGGAATGATGAAGATGCAACCAGATCTTGATGAGTGATGATTCTGATGATGAGAGTTGAATGTTTCTGGAAAAGATTGATGACTCCTATGAAGGTTCTGACGAACACGACGAAGGTCATGATGAACGATTCAAACGAATCTTGATGCATCTGGAGGTTGATGAATTCCTGGAGAATCTGGATCGTGATGAAGATCATCTGGAAAAAAAAGATGATGAATGTTGATCAGTTGAATCTGGGAAATCGTTGTTGATGATCTTGATGGAAGATCTTGCATGTTTGATCGGAGTTCTTCTGGAAAACTGGATTTCTGGTGATGATTGTTTGAAGAAGTTCTTCTAGAGATGTTCTTGTTGGGTGAGGTTGAAGGATCTTGAAGATGGTGATTTCTGGATTTGTTGAGTTGATGAAGCTTGATCGGAGTTCTGGAGCTTTGAGATTCTCCGGCGAAACTCTGGTGGTCGATGGGAGGAGGAAGATGAAGATTAGGGAGGAAGATGTTAAAGGTTCTGGGTTTTTTCTGGGTTTGGTGATTTTCCGGTGAAGGTGCGGTGGCCGCCGGCCATGCAGGCCGGCCGATGGTGTCTTCAGGCGATGGTCGTGGGGATGCCACGTGGTGAGGGATGGTGGAGGCAGACGGCGCATGCCCTCCACGTGTGGGGGAATGTGGCAGAGTGTGAAGGGGTGTGGTGCATGGTGACCACGTGGCAGGGAGAGAGAGTCTGAGGGAAATGCGTGGCGTGATGGCGTTGTGCAGCGTGGGGCCTCCCTCGTTATTACACGTGTACTGGCTGGTATTTAAAGGCTGAGAATTTCGGAAGCTTCTGGATCTTTCTGGCACATGCTGGAAAATGCTGGACCATTCTGGAACGAATTGGACTCTTTCTGAACTTTTTTGGACAATTTCAATACCTGGGCCTGCGAAATTGGTGGATAAAGCCCAATGCGAAAATGCAGACAAAAACCAAAAAAACTGAAAAAAAAACAATATTAAACATCTAATCCTAATTAACTATTAAAACTCAAATTAATCTAACTAATTAAATTTGAACACTAATCTAATTAAACTCTAATTAAAGCTCTAATAAACCCACTAATAAAATTCTAATAAAACTATATTATTCTATTAAAAAAAAGATAAAATCTATTTAACTCTATATTATCTAAAAAATGAATTAAAACATATTAAAACTATTTAAAATCTATTAAATTCTATACTATTTAAAAGAAACTATTCAAAAAATCAATTAATATTCTAAAAATCTATATTATTTATCTAAAATCTATTAAACCCTAAAATGATTAAAATCTATTTAAAAAAGAATTAAAACTATTAAAAAATCCTATTAAACCTAAAAATGATTAAAATCTATTTAAAAAAGAATTAAAACTATTAAAAAATCCTATTAAACCTAAAAATGATTAAAATCTATTTAAAAAAGAATTAAAACTATTAAAAATCCTATTAAACCTAAAAATGATTTAAAAATCTATTTAAGCTCTAAAAAAATGCCAATAAAATCCAGAAAAATCACGATAATTCCCGAGGGAACAAAATAAGCACCGAACGACACAAAAATAATCGGTAAAAATAAACGGGCACCGAAATATCCCAAAAATACGATTCTACCTATCTAAACTGATAAAAAACACCTGAAACGTGAGACGAGAGCTGTGATCCCTGATAAAATCAATACAAATGAAAAATGCACTGTATGCAATATGCAGATGCGAATGCGATTATGCGTCGGAACATCGAGCCAGATACGAGACCCGGTTGGTCAAATTTTGGGGTGCAACAGCTGCCCCTATTCAAGCGGCTTCGACCTGAATGGGTGAAGAGCGCTCAGCCTTCGAACATTCAAGGTAGATGACGGTTGAATACAAATGGAACCCTGAAATTTGCCAACCGCGGGAATATACTGCAAAGCTGCTTGAGGAATAGCTTCCAATAAACTGAAGTTTGGTTATCACGGCAACAACTGGTCAATTTTCTGATAACATTTTCTTCTCCTTTTCAACACCTGTGTGACGCCACAAGTATTGAAATAACGCTTCGTAAAGCAAACACCTTGATTCCCATCTCTCTCATGGGATCAAATCTGGTCAACTCACAGTTCACTGCGAACTTGAGGACAATTCTCCTGGGGAATTCTGAAGGGCACTGCATGGCACCTATTTCGATGAAGGGGGCAGCTTCAGAAGTCTAATCAATGTCAATCTTTGTTGTTGTTGTTGTTTTCCCGATGCTGATGTAACAACCAAATGAAGAATCACTCCGCTGGGGAAGTCGAGAAGCTGAACCAAACAACTCTGCAGGTGAACAAATTCGAAATCCAATAGGGAACCAACCTGGTCTATGTTTCGACATGCGTATGCTGGATAATGATGCAATGCCCTATATGACATGTAAATGCTATGCGTTCTGTTTGAAAATGCGATGCCCAGACGGCATGGATACACTATATGCTTGATAGATGCAATAACGATATATGCAAATGCTAATGCAGGCTCGAGCTGCCAGAGAACACCAGATCTGAAAACCACTTGGCAAAATAAATGCCGAAGGTAGACGTCAACTCTGCTGGGGATGAACCGAAGTCACAGAATTGTCTCAGCAAAATAAATGCTGGAAACGGGGAATCACATCCGTCGGGGATAACTGTTCTGCCGGAGAAATGGAAAGGCAACCCTGCTTGGCGACTTCACTGGGGGAAGAAAACAACTCTACTTGGGGATGCTCCTTTCAAACCATTGGCAACTGATTGCACTCTGCGGGGATTGACCCAAACTGAGGTTAATCGTATGCAGCACACTGCTGGCAATGCCCCTACTATCAAGGATGTCGATCTTAATCTGCTGAGGATACTCCTGATCCTACTCTGATACGGGGTAAAATACGACCTCGACTCTTCCGGGGATAATAAGCAACTTTCATCTGCTGAAGAGTGGCAATTCTGATTTAACAACATCCACAAGGAATTCAAACATTACTCGGAGCACTGGCATTCGTCGAGCTTCGTATCGGGGAACATGACAACATGCGGGTCATTGGGAAATACTGTGTCAGATACCTTTTAGGTTTTTTGCTTTTGGTTTAGGGTAAACATGGACTATGTACACAGTGGAAGATGTGGAAAATACTAGACGAGAACCAGCATTCAAGGTAAACTACCAGGCGAGAACTGATAGGAAAATAGGTTAGGAAAATTGATTTTTGTTTTTTTTGACCATCGGACTGAGGTATAGACAACCAGGCGAGAACTGGCTGAAAGCTAACGTACACCGGATGAGAACTGGTATAACACTTGGGTTAAAACACACGATGACCAGGCGAGAACTGGTTACGCGACGACATGTACCAGACGAGAACTGATACCACACTCGAAGAAACGGTGACCAGACGAGAACTGATTACAATAAACTGCACCAGACGAGAACTGATACTTACAATAAACTGCGTCAGACGAGAACTGATACTTACAATAAACTGCATCAGACGAGAACTGATACTTACGGAAGGGTGGGCCAGACGAGAACTGGTTACCGGTTTGCCAGGCGAGAACTGGACTTTGGAAACGACTGGTTACTGACACGCAACAAGTTTAAACTGCAGGATAATGATCCAACGACAACAAGGTCTTTTCGGAATGCTAAGGTTTTGGTAGGGGTATTGACATGATTCCCCGATACTTAGCTCTGGCTGGGGATAAACAAACTGGTTTGAACAATTTGCCCCAATCTAACTCTTGGGAATACCTGCTCTGAACAGCTTGCCATGAGAAGACTTCGAGAATATTTGCCCCGGTATCTGCACGACAAAAGAATTCAATCTCCAATTAAACACTTATCACCCTGACTGGTTTCATCATTCTCTGCGATGACTTGCCCCTGAATGAGCGTTCTAGCGACTTAACCCGATCTGATTATCCACGGGAAGTATCTGCTTTCAAATCTCAGCATTCTGCATGATTGCCCCTGATTGGCTCTCGAGAAGACTCACTTCGGATCAACTTCTTCTCACACAAAATGGCCCCTGATCAACTGAAGCTTCGGGATTTGCCCTCAGACTAACTGATTCTGAACTTACTGGCAGATAATACCCCTGATTCACAGGCATTCACAACATACACCATTCTGGTTCAGACTGCTGAATTACTCAGTCCTGCTCGATTATTCCCTGCTGGAATTTCTTTCATGCCAACTACTAACCTGCAATTAAAATCGTCTGTCTACGAATGGTAATCTTAATGCAATGGTTATGCAGATTTTGAAAAAATTTGAGCTGTCACTCATTTACATGCATATGATTGTGAGTGACGAATGAACCAAAGTTCAAACGTAGTGCTTACGTGGTCAGTGAAAAATACAACAAGGATGTGACTAGAAAGTCAAGAAGGAGTCAGGTTACTCAACCTTATCGTAATGCGTTTCAGAATAACCCTACCTCAATTAGGTCTTTTAAGGGTTGTATCGTGGTCGGGTTCACGGTTCGTGAAACAAAGGATATTTGGCTCAAATTTTGATTTGTACCCACCCTTCCTACGTGATGATCTCCGATCCTAAGGTTCAGTTAACCTGGCACAAGCGCTCGCCTCATCGAGAGGTATGTTGAATGGTAAGACCCACAGTTAAGGAATTCACAAGCTTCTCTTTTAGAGTGATAGCTACTCCTTCTTTGCTTTCGGTGTCTGTGTACACGACTTTGTGATTTGCTGGGGAAAATTCTTTTTATCCCTTCTTTTCCGTTCTTTTAATTCCCTAATTTTTGCTTGGACTGACTCATTTTGAGTTCTTTTCAATTTTCTTTTTGAAGTCCAGCGGGATGCCCTGATTTTTGCCTAAGTATTAGCCTTCTAGCTTTTTCTTTCTTTCTACTTAGCGGGCTTTCTTTCTTCTTTCTTTTGGAACAAAGTCGTGTAACACTGGTTGTCTTGATTGCTCCGAAAGGATTGTAACTGTCTCACTCCTGATTGGTGAGGTTTGACCTTTTGCAAGGTATAAACTGGTTGGTCCTCGAAAGACAACACTCCTCTGCAAGACTTGAATGCTCGGTCAAGCTAACTGACAACTACCCTGCCCCGGGTTAAGATGTAAGGGTTTAACAGTCCGAAAAAACTTCTACTTCCTGGCTCGAAGTGGTTAACAAGGGACTAACTCCTTATATCTCCAGTGTTTGGGGAATTTGAAACAATGCCTTGTACGTCATCGGTAAGGTCTTATCTGAAAGCATACGATCATCGGTTATGAGTTTCAGTTTCATCATCCTCCCTCCAATCTTTGCTAGTCACAGCGAAAAAATGGAGTGAATAAAATGCAAGTGTCAGTGCAATGCAATAAATGAGCGACAGCGACATGACTAATTCAGAAAAATGCATAGTCACTTCATTATTATCACCATTCGAAACATACAAATGTTTAAAAGCAGGTAGTAACTAACAGAAAAAGAAACTACAGATGCAAATGATATAACAGTCTGAGGACTGCCAATGCTGAGGCGCCCGCCTGTCTGAACCACTGGCTATTTTGCTGGGGACTACTTTCCGAATCCACGAGCTTAGACAGCTGAGCGGTCGGGATGAACAAACAGAAACCCTTCTCGAAAGGAAATGCGATCCTGATCAATCAACTGCTGTACCTTTGCCTGAAATGCCTTACAATCTTCAGTTGAATGCCCTGGTGATCCACCATGATAACCACACTGAACGTGGGGATTATACCCAGGAGGGTAAGGTTCTGGAACTGGCTTAAGAGCTTTCGGCTCCACCAAAGACTTCTGGATCAAAGATGGTAGCAACTGGCTATACGGCATAGGCACTGGATGAGAAGGACCATTCCTTCGTTCCAAGTTGTTGCGAGGTCGGTTCTGATTCTGACGCTGATTCTGATAGCCTCGGCCACGAGTTCGCTGTTTTGCAATGGAAGCGACACAAGATTCCTGATGGGGTGCCCCAGGCACGACTGTCTGTTCAGTATAACAAGCCACAGGAGGTACTGATCTCTGATAAGATGATGAACCAACAAAATTCACTGATTCGCTTCGAGGATATTCAACCTTCGGCATGACTGAGTTGATCACAACTTCTTCTTCACTCTGATAGTCACAAGGATATTCAGTTTCATCAGCTTGATCATATGAAGTAATCTGAATTTTCCCCATTCTTATGGAGTACTCAAGGCGTTCTCCTAATGCTACCACGTCAGAGAAACTTGCCGGAATTCCGAGCAATCTTTTGAAGTACGAATATTGTAGGGAATCTACAAACATGCTTGCCAGCTCTTGATCTAACAGCGGTGGACGCACTCTAGCAGCAAATTCTCTCCATCTCTGAGCATACTTCCTGATCGGTTCATTGATCTCTTGAGACAACTCTTGCAAATGCATGCGATAGGGAGCTATGTCTAAATTGTAATCGTACTGCTTCAGAAAAGCTCTGGCTAAATCCATCCATGATTGAATCTGATTTCTCTCCAACTGCATATACCACCTCAAAGATGCCCCAGTCAGACTATCCTGAAAGCAATGGATCATCAATTTGTCATCTCGCACAAACGCAGTCATTCTTCGACAGAACATCATCAAATGCAGCTTCGGACAGCTATCTCCCGTGTACTTCTCAAATTTCGGCACTTTGAATTTGTAAGGCAACACCAGGTCAGGAACCAAACACATGCCTACAGCATCCAGGTTAACAGCATCTTTGGCTTTCACAGCTTTCATTTGCTCTTCCAACACTCGGAGTCTTCTACCATCGTCAAGAGCTCTTGGATCTACCATCCCAGCCGTTGGAATATCTCTTCGGTAGTTCATCACAGGGAAAGCAACACCTTGATTGTTGACAGGAGGAGGACGCTCATTCCGGGTAACAAACTGCTCATGTCGATCTCGGTTCTCAACAGAAGGCTGTACAACTTGGTCTGCAGCAACGTTGTTCACTTGCGGGGAGTCTTCCATGGAATCATACAGAGGGTTGGACGCCATAGTGAACCCTGTCAAGGTATTGGGAGACTGGAAATTGCCTTCAGACATAGCTACCAATAATCTTCAGCTGACTTCGACACTTGATTCTGCTCAAATCTACTCAACCCCTAGGCAGGTCTTCTGACAATCAACAGCTGCTCAATCCAAGCTCCGGGTAATCACCTTCAGGAAACAAAGGCTGGATCAGAACTCTGGCTAGCTGGAGGATGATATGCAATGAAGCACTGATATGCACATGATATGCAAAATGCAGCAAACAACGGGACCACAGCCCCCACACAAAATCTGAATACTGCTGCGCTGCTGACGGAGACGTTCTCTGAAGAGAAGACCAGAATAACGGGTAGGTTGGAAGTCAAGTTTCCTGCACAAAACCCCCCCCATTCACAGGTGTGGACCTATATCTGACAAGGTACGGCATCCTATGCGGTCGTCAGCGTCACAGACTTTCAGAACTGACGATACGATTCCCAAAAGGAGTGGCATCATCGAGTCCTGAAGAGGCCTCACTTATCTAACTTCCAAATGATCGGTTCCCGGAGTCGACAATCCAACTGACCAAACAACCCCCTCGACCCAAAGGGTAGAAAAAGAAGTCAACCAGAAGAACCTCGTCCGAGTGTAGATTTCGCGGGACACTAGTACAAGCAAAGCCGGTACGCCCCCACTAATCTCTACTCTAAGTCTAAGGTGCACTCCAAGCCCAGGTCCGGCTTCTCACTCAATCATAGAACACCCGTAACACCCCAACAGCAACAGATACTATTAATAAATAAGCCCCAATAGCCAAGCAAACAAGCGCTAGGATTGACTCTCTCTTAGGGGACGTTGGATCCCCAAA
Source organism: Lathyrus sativus (assembly GCA_963859935.3). Classification (NCBI taxonomy): domain Eukaryota; kingdom Viridiplantae; phylum Streptophyta; class Magnoliopsida; order Fabales; family Fabaceae; genus Lathyrus; species Lathyrus sativus. Next base: position 447,801,390 of record OZ012738.1, on the reverse strand, counting down.
ATTGACTCGCTTTCGGGACGTTGGATCCCTAGGAAACTATCAAGTCCCCAGCAGAGTCGCCAACTGTCGCTACTGCAAAAATCGGCGCCGGCTGACAGAAGAGTTGCCACCGTGCGTTATTTATCCCTCAGAGCGGGAAAGGAAACGCTCGAAGTAAACCTCGCAAAAAACGGGGAAAAGGTATGGTCGTCGCAACCAAAACCTGGGTTCGGGAGTCGGTTACGCAAGGGGAAGGTATTAGCACCCCTCACGTCCGTCGTACTCGACGGGATCCACGCTTGCTTGGTTTGTCTACTGGATGCAAAACAATCTATCTACGGCTGCTAAATCTAACGGGAAGGGAATTGACTCGATAGAGCGTCGCGCTCTATGCCTACGTATTCTCAAGAGAGAAAGTCAGAGTCAACGTAGTTCGGGACTACAGGGAAAATTGGCTCGCCAAGACGTCGCGTCTTGTGCCTACGTACTTCCACACTGCATGGAAGATCAGAGCTTTACGTAGTTCAGACTAACTACGGCTAAACAAACATTCTCACGCAGCAGTGAGAAAAACAACTGGTTTCACAGGGTCGGGAACCTATGGGCAAAACTACGGCTTGGTCTCAAATGCACTCGGGCAAGAGAGAAAAAGGGTACGATTAATCGTCAGCGGGAAAGTCTCGATCGCACAGTCGCGAGAGAACAAAAGTTAGTCGTTAGTGTGCTCGCTAGGATATCGCATCCTATGCCTACATATCTTCGTCTGGTACGAAGAATCAGAGCAGCTGTAGTTCGGCTACTACGGGACCACAGCTCAAATCTCGTTTTATTAATCTCTGAAAAATGATTTACAATGGGTGAACACTGAAAATAAATCTCCTAGGAAACGCTATCCTATTCTATCCTGAAAAAATTGAATGGAAAAGAGCCCCCTAACAAATGGGCTTCTAAACTATCCTAAAATCATCTCTATAGAAATATATCCTAAAAGAAAATGCTTGAAAAAATATTAAGGCTACACTAATATTTTTCTCTTTTTCTTCTTTTCTCTTCAACATATTTTTCACTTCTTTTCTTCTCTTTTTCAATATAATTTTCTATTTTTTCTCACATATTTTTTTTCTATTTTTCTATGTATTTTTCTCTATACTTTTCTCCATATTTTCCTTTTTTCAAAATATATTCTTTATATATTTTTTCCTTTTCTTTTTCTATTTTTTTCAAATATTTCTCTTTATTCTTTTTCTTTTTTTCATAATATTTTTCCTTATTCTTTTCTTCACATAACTATACAAAAAGAAAAATATAAGGGAGGGGGGTGCAATCTGTTTACAAGGGATTAACGGAAAATAAAATAAAACTGTGAGGGCCCAGCCCAATAAAGATTTCAGAGGAAAAAAAAAACAATAGGGGGGGGTGTGAGCGAACTGGGGGTGTACGCCCAGGCCTCGTTGGGCTCGGCCCACTCTCATCAAAAAACGTGACTGGAGGTATCCCCCAAAAATCTGTTGGGCCTGAGTCCAGCCCACTGACCCATCCTCTCCTTCCTCTCTTCCCTCTCTGAACAACCCAAAGAAACCCTAATCTAAACTCTTTCCGCCGCCGCCGTAAACCACTGTCTCTCTCAATCTAACACCTCCATCTCAACTTGTTTCTTCTCAAACAATCATTCTAGAAACAAACTCTTTGATGTTCTTTGAGGCAAATCTTCACCGATGATTACTTGAGCGCGTTTCTGAAACTTGAAAGTCCTTGGACATTTGATGATCTTGTTGCAAGAAGGTCTATGAGGAATTGGACGAAATCCTTGGAACTTTCTGGAAAAGTTGAGGGAATGATAAAGATGCAACCAGATCTTGATGAGTGATGATTCTGATGATGAGAGTTGAATGTTTCTGGAAAAGATTGATGACTCCTATGAAGGTTCTGACGAACACGACGAAGGTCATGATGAACGATTCAAACGAATCTTGATGCATCTGGAGGTTGATAAATTCCTGGAGAATCTGGATCGTGATGAAGATCATCTGGAAAAAAAAGATGATGAATGTTGATCAGTTGAATCTGGGAAATCGTTGTTGATGATCTTGATGGAAGATCTTGCATGTTTGATCGGAGTTCTTCTGGAAAACTGGATTTCTGGTGATGATTGTTTGAAGAAGTTCTTCTGGAGATGTTCTTGTTGGGTGAGGTTGAAGGATCTTGAAGATGGTGATTTCTGGATTTGTTGAGTTGATGAAGCTTGATCGGAGTTCTGGAGCTTTGAGATTCTCCGGCGAAACTCTGGTGGTCGATGGGAGGAGGAAGATGAAGATTAGGGAGGAAGATGTTAAAGGTTCTGGGTTTTTTCTGGGTTTGGTGATTTTCCGGTGAAGGTGCGGTGGCCGCCGGCCATGCAGGCCGGCCGGTGGTGTCTTCAGGCGATGGTCGTGGGGATGCCACGTGGTGAGGGATGGTGGAGGCAGACGGCGCATGCCCTCCACGTGTGGGGGAATGTGGCAGAGTGTGAAGGGGTGTGGTGCATGGTGACCACGTGGCAGGGAGAGAGAGTCTGAGGGAAATGCGTGGCGTGATGGCGTTGTGCAGCGTGGGGCCTCCCTCGTTATTACACGTTTACTGGCTGGTATTTAAAGGCTGAGAATTTCGGAAGCTTCTGGATCTTTCTGGCACATGCTGGAAAATGCTGGACCATTCTGGAACGAATTGGACTCTTTCTGAACTTTTTTGGACAATTTCAATACCTGGGCCTGCGAAATTGGTGGATAAAGCCCAATGCGAAAATGCAGACAAAAACCAAAAAAACTGAAAAAAAAACAATATTAAACATCTAATCCTAATTAACTATTAAAACTCAAATTAATCTAACTAATTAAATTTGAACACTAATCTAATTAAACTCTAATTAAAGCTCTAATAAACCCACTAATAAAATTCTAATAAAACTATATTATTCTATTAAAAAAAAGATAAAATCTATTTAACTCTATATTATCTAAAAAATGAATTAAAACATATTAAAACTATTTAAAATCTATTAAATTCTATACTATTTAAAAGAAACTATTCAAAATATCAATTAATATTCTAAAAATCTATATTATTTATCTAAAATCTATTAAACCCTAAAATGATTAAAATCTATTTAAAAAAGAATTAAAACTATTAAAAAATCCTATTAAACCTAAAAATGATTAAAATCTATTTAAAAAAGAATTAAAACTATTAAAAAATCCTATTAGACCTAAAAATGATTAAAATCTATTTAAAAAAGAATTAAAACTATTAAAAAATCCTATTAAACCTAAAAATGATTTAAAAATCTATTTAAGCTCTAAAAAAATGCCAATAAAATCCAGAAAAATCACGATAATTCCCGAGGGAACAAAATAAGCACCGAACGACACAAAAATAATCGGTAAAAATAAACGGGCACCGAAATATCCCAAAAATACGATTCTACCTATCTAAACTGATAAAAAAACACCTGAAACGCGAGACGAGAGCTGTGATCCCTGATAAAATCAATACAAATGAAAAATGCACTGTATGCAATATGCAGATGCGAATGCGATTATGCGTCGGAACATCGAGCCAGATACGAGACCCGGTTGGTCAAATTTTGGGGTGCAACAGATTGCCCGATGGCAGATGGTACTGACAGAGTACGATATACAGTATGTCTCGCAAAAAGCTATCAAAGGTAGCGTACTGTCAGAGTACCTTGCCGAGCAGCCAATCGATGATTACCAGCCAATGAAGTTTGATTTTCCTGACGAGGATATCATGTACTTAAAGATGAAAGATTGCGAAGAGCCGTTGCATGGTGAAGGTCCTGAGCGGAGTTCCCAATGGAAATTGATTTTTGACGGTGTTGTTAATTCATATGGAAGTGGAATTGGGGAAATCGTTACGACTCCCCATGGGACGCACATCCCGTTCACCGCCAGATTGACATTTCCAGTTACCAACAATGAGGCTGAATATGAGGCATGTATCATGGGTCTCGAGGAGGCTATTGATTTGAGGATTAAAAATCTTGATGTGCATGGAGACTCCGCGCTAGTCGTGAACCAGATCAAGGGAGAATGGGAGACTTGTCAGCCTAATCTGATACCGTATATGAATTATGCAAGGAGGTTGTTGCCTTTCTTTGACAGAGTAGAGTTTCACCATGTGCCACGGGCAGAAAATCAGATGGCTAACGCTCTTGCAACATTGTCTTCGATGTACAAAGTTAACTTCTGGAATGATGCTCACAGAATAGTTATCTCTCACCTTGATAGGCCCGCTTTCATATTCGCCATTGAAGAAGCTTCCGATGGCAAGCCGTGGTATTTTGATATCCAAAATTTCCTCAAGAACCAAGAATATCCGACTGGGGCATCCAACCGTGATAAGAAGACTCTTAGGAGATTGGCTGGCAACTTCTACTTGAATCCAGATGGTGTTCTGTATAGAAGGAACCATGATCTGGTGCTGTTGAGATGTGTGGATGAAAAAGAAGCATCATTGCTTATGGAAGAAGTCCACGAGGGTACCTTTGGCACGCACGCCGGCGAACACGCTATGTCTCGAAAGTTATTAAGGGCAGGTTATTATTGGCTGACAATGGAAAGAGATTGTTTCAAGTTTGCGAAGAAGTGCCATAAATTCCAGATTTATGCAGACAAGATTCAGGTGCCGCCAAGCCCTTTGAACGTTATGGCGTCCCCGTGGCCTTTCTCCATGTGGGGCATTGATATGATTGGTAAGATTGAGCCCACCGCATCCAATGGACACCGGTTCATCTTGGTAGCTATCAATTACTTCACCAAATGGGTCGAAGTAGCGTCTTACGCCAATCTTACCAAGCAAGTAGTAGCCCGGTTTATCAAAAAGGACATCATCTGTCGTTAAGGAATTCCTGAAAGAATCATTACTGACAATGGATCGAACCTGAATAACAAGATGACGAAGGAATTGTGCCAGAATTTCAAGATTGAGCATCACAACTCATCTCCTTATCGGCCCAAGATGAATGGCACTGTCGAAGCGGCCAATAAGAACATCAAGAAGATAGTTCAGAAGATGGTTATAACATACAAAGACTGGCATGAGATGTTGCCCTTCGCTTTGCACGGTTATCATACGACGGTATGCACATCGACCGGGGAAACACCTTTCTCATTGGTGTATGGTATGGAGGTTGTCCTACCATTAGAAGTTGAGATTCCTTCCTTGAGGGTTTTGCTTGATGTCCAACTTGATGAGGCAGAGTGGATAAGGAATAGACTGAATCAACTCAGTTTGATAGATGAAAAGAGACTTGCATCTATCGTGTATGATCGGTTATACCAGAGCCAGATGAAGAAAGCTTTCGACAAGAAGGTGCACCCTCGAAGCTTTCAGACGGGCGATCTTGTGCTGAAGAAGATTCTCCCACCACAATCAAATCATAGGGGCAAATGGACTCCCAACTATGAAAGTCCATATATCATTCGAAAGGTCTTCTCTGGAGGAGCCTTACTGTTGTCCACCATGGATGGCGAGGATTTTTCATCCCATGTGAACTCGGACGCAGTTAAAAAATACTTTGCTTAAAGAGACCCGCTGGACAGAAAAAAGAAAGTCTAGGCAAAAGTAGGGCATCCCGGCGAACCAAAAAGGAAAAGAAAGGGTTCAGGCAAAAATTAGGGATAAAGTTGAAAAGATGTACACCCGCGAAGTCGAAAACCTAAAAAGGCGACTTCGGAAAAAAAGGGTATCCCGGTGAATTGAAAACCTGCAAAGGGCGATTCAGGCAAAAGTTAGGGATTGAAAAAGCAAATGACTGCGGTCCGAGTTTGATATTGCATTGCTTAGTGGTTTGGGAATACCTGAGGGTTGATTATCCAAGTCAATCTCTTCCGAGGATGTAGTATCGGGAAAGCATCGAAGTCAGGCGAGTCATAAGAGGATCAGCTCATGGTGTTTGTCTGTACCACGTTGCCGACATGTATACAAATTCCTTTGTACCTCTGTACATATTTGTATTTATTTTTGTAGCTTCCTCTTTTCAGGAGTTGCATTCACTGTACAAAACTTTGCATATTTACAGGCCCGTTATCAATAAACGCATTCAGTACTTGATGTTTGTTTTTGTTTTAATTTTTACTGTTTTGTTTATGGAAAACGCCGATGTTTTTGATAAACTTGCACGTGCATAAACTTGCAGGCCTCGGCCAATAATTGTTAAAACCATGAATTGACTGAACAATTGTCACGAATACTGACCTGGATTTTCCTTTTGTATAGGATATCTTGTTGTTGCTCATATTTTGCAGGGTTGTTACCTTCGCAGCAAATAGCCAAGGGATCGTGTTTCCCCAGCCCAGAGTCCCTTAATGTAGGATCAGGCTCTAGGTGATCTTATTCCTCCCCAGCGGATGGAAGTCGCATTTTTATCCCCAAGAGAGTTGGATGTGAGTTAGAAAGCGGTCAGGCAGTGATGTGCATCCCCAGTGGTGGTCATGTGCACATTTAATCCCCACAGGGCACAACCAGGTTGTCCATGGTTTGAAAGGATCATCCCCATGCAGGATTGTTCTTTCTGTACTCCAACAGGTTGTCTTTCCTCCAACAGGTTGTCTTTCCTCCAACAGGTTGATTATCCTCAGCAAAGTTCGTAACTACGGATTTGTTAAGCTAACCCCTAGCAGGATTGTTTCTTCCCCCAGCGGAGGCGGTTCACCTTGCCAGCATTTATTTTGCTGGAATAATCTTCTGATACCTGGTTATCCCCAGCGGAGTTGGCTTTGTGTTTAGCATTTATTTTGCTGAAGCAGTTCTGTATCCAGCTTTTCTTCGGACGCCCTAGCCCGCATGTGCATCTTGCATATATCGTCATTGTTGCACCCTAAGATTTGCTCAACCTATTTCATTTGATTTATGTTTTAATTGCATTATCATTTGCATAGTAAATCATGTACATAATCCAATCATTTGCATAGCATAGCATAGAATAGCAAGGTATCCAACAAGGGATTAAGTGCCATTCTTATCTAAAGAAGCCCATCAAGGGGCTTTATTCAAGCTTAAGACAATCCAAGTCATCAAGAAATGTTTGAAGCTTTGAGAAGTTTGAGGGTCAACCAGTGGATTTCTCTCCTAATTTGAGGTGTATTGAGGGTCATCAATGAGCTATGAATTGAGGGTATGGAATGTGCACAAAGCTTATGAAGTGCCTAGAGGGTCATATGAAGATGAGACAAGTCATTGATTCAAGTACAAGAGCCACAGTTGAAGTGCAGTCAACTAGGGTTTCATCTGGGTCAACTCTAGGTCAACCCTAGGTCAACTGAGTGATTAAAGAGCACCAAGGCTTAATTGAAGGATGTGGGATTCATGAATTGATATGTTGATACATGTGTGGTGTTGTGCCAAGGATAAATCAAAGAGAATCAAGAGTAGGAGGAGTTGCCCAAATTAGGGTTTCAGGGTAAAATCCCCTAATTTAGGCTTAACTTCCAAGCCAGATAAGTCAAAATGAAAGTTTCAAATGGATTCTTGGTCAACATGAAACTTGTAGAGCTTCTCAATAGCTTTAATGTGAGTACTAGAAATCTTCAAGAAGATTTGTAGAACTCAAGTTATGGTTCTTGCAAGTTATGGGTCATCAGAGGACACTAAAATTTATCTGTGAAAGTCACTTGACTTCCAAGCAACTTTTGCCTATGAAGGAGTTTTCAAGTGGATTTTTGGCCAACATAAGAGTTGTAGATCTTGATCTTAGATTTAATTTGAGTTCTAGAAGTCCTCAAGAAGATTAGTGGAACTCAAGTTATGGTCTTGGCAATCCCGGGGTATTTTGGGAAAGTTGAATTATAGGTCATTTTCCAACATAGGTCAAAATCTCCATCTTCCACTCCCCAAATGAAAAAATGTTCAACATGAGATGTGTTTAGAATGGTGTTTTTGGGCTAGATAAGAGGTCATGAGAGCTTAGAATGGCTTGCTTCACAAAATCACAAAAATGGCCTAAAATAAGGGTGAATTTTAAATAAGCCAAGGGTGAAAATTGGGATTTTTGATCTATGGGTCCAAACCAAGCCATATGACATACCAAATTGATTGAAAAATGCATTTTGAAAACAATTACATTGCCACATTTTTGAGTTGAGGGATAATTCAATGACTTTCTTTGTAAAATGGTTACTTACATCATAAGTAACAAATGCAAAACCACTTTTTAAGGCATAACCAAGGCTCTAATGGATCCTAACACATTCAATTTGTCATTAGGAGAGAATTTGGGTCAGAATGGTGCAGGCTTAAAACTCAGCTGCCATATGTGAATTTCTCATGACATTTTCAAGAGCAAGAGATGTGGAACTTCTCATTAGATCAATCCAAAAGTTTCTAGAGCTTTCATTCATGTTCTATATAAGATTTAGAAGTGATCCAAAGCATTGGTTGGTGGAGATTGAGGGAGAATTGAGAGATTGCATCTTGAGTTTTCCATTTGGATAACAGAATCGGTTACAACAAATTGATCCATTTCAATCCATTCTTTGGTGTTCAATAGCTTCCTTTGGTGTTGGTGAATGATTCCAGATACAATTCAAGGCAAGATTGGTGCAAAATCGTGAGAGAGCATTTTGGATTCATCTCTTGCAAGTCAGAATCGGATTCAAGGATTCAAGAAGTTTCAATCCAATTTGACGCATACAGAAGCTTGATCATACTTCATTGAAGGTATCTGGAAGATCTTGGAGCTTGATTTGGAGGTTTTACCACTCTGTTCATCCAAGATTTGCAGGTATGTAAATTTCATTCCATGGCTTGATTCATGTAGAATTGCTAGGTTTTAAATGGTTAGATTCAATATAGATGATGGTTAGGACGTTTCTGGATTGGTTTGGAGTGGATTGGTGACAATTAAGATAGATGACCAATTTCTGTTTGAGCTTGGTTCTTGTGATTCTTGGGGAATTAAAGGTGTTTAGATGATGGTAATTGATCAGTGTAACATGTAGTTCATGATGATATCTTTAATTTTGAGAATGGTGACCATCAAGACTTGGTGAGTTTTCTGCAACTTTGATCGGGTTTGGCTTTGGAGGGCGAATCAATAATTTTGGAGGTCGTATTCATGATCAGGGGGAAAAATTAGGTGAGATAGGGTATTTGGTTGCAAAGTTTGGTGAGGTTTTGAAGTTGTCTCGTCGGAGAAGACGGTGTTTTCCACCGTGGACCACCACATGAGAATAGTCTCAGGTCACTGGAACTTTGGAGAAGAAGACCTCGTGGCCCTTGGATCAGTCCTTCAGATGGACTTTGTACACAGATCGTGTGGATAGGATTTAAACTCAGCTCTCCCTCCATTAAGTCAATACGCATCGTTTCATTTATTGACTCAGCTTGTGAGTCATCAGCCATGTCATGCACGCGTGGACACGCTCAGGGTCCTTGGATGCGCTTACCAGTCTTCTCATCCAACGCATATCATTTAATCCAGTTTTTAATTTCTTTTATTCATTTTAGTTTTATTTTTATTCCATTTAATTTCTAAAAATCATAATAAATCCAATATTGATCAGAAAAATATTTTAAAAATACCTCCATGATCTTGGATTTAATTGTGATTTTCTGAAATCATTAAATCTCATTTTCACCCATTTTCAATTTAATTTGATTTTCTCCATTTTATTAAATTCTTTAATTTTGTACATTTGATACATGTTTTTGTGGATTTTCTTGTGATCAATTGGTGAATGTATTTTGAGTTTATTCTTGTTGGACTGATTAGATTAGAGGTACATGCTCCCTTAGAGATTTTTCTCATATTTTTATGATGAAATTTAGGCTAGTTTTGAATGATGAACTTTAGGGTGCTAGGATTAGGGTTTTTCAACACATAGGTGTAGTTTAGGGCATAGTTTGGGTACTTAGGGTTTGATTTAGGCCTTGGGGTTTATATGGGGTATAGGGTACATAGTTAGGTTCCCTTAGAAATTAATCTAGGATTTTATGATGAGTATTTCCATTTTATTTGATTTTTGCAAATTGGTTGTTATTGGTGTGTTTCCCTCTTGGGATGTTGCTTTGTTTGTTGGGTTTTGGGCATTTCAATTGGGTGTGGGGCTTGGGCTTTGCTTGTTGGAGCTTATGGAGACTTGGAGGATGATTGAAGACAAAGGATGGAGTTTGGAGCATGAAGATCCTCTTCCTGGAAGGTTGCTTTTGAAGACTTAGGAGATAGGAGATATAAGGAGAGCTTTAGAGTAGACTGATTTCTTCTGTCAAACATAGAGAGCTTCTTGTGCCTCTATTCCATCCTATGACACAAGGTCTCCCAAAGAAGTTCCATATCTCCTTAGGAGGGATGTAGAGCATGCTTTGATTGGGTAGAACCTTGAGGATACCTTTCACTTGCTATGATGAGATCTTAGTGATTTCCCTGGGTTATCATTAAGCCTCTTAACATTCCAACTTCATCTATTAGTTGATTCTCTCCTGTGAGTGTTTGCATTGAAGATTGGGATCCTTTTGAGGATAAGAATTGCATTCATGATTGGTGAAGAGGAAGCTTGTGCCTGTCAAAGCTGGGTATCTGTTGAACTAGGGTTTTGCTGCTGATTGAAGTTGTTCACTGGTTGGGGTTTATTGCTTGTCAGAGCTTGGAGATTTTTGGAGACAAGAGCTTATCTGAAGCTTGAATATCATTGGAGAGTGAAGATGAAGTCTTGCTTGAAGGTGTTACTGTCAACCTTTTGATGTTGATCATCTCTTGCTGTTAGAGCTGGTGTTGGGTTTTATTTCTTTTTCTGTATTGCATGTTGGCTTGTTCAGCCTGCCCCTTAGGTTTGAAGTGAAGCTGTTTCACTTTGCCTATTGTTTTCCCAGGTTCGAGGTTAAATGGTCTTGCCTCGCTTGTATTGCTGCATCTCATGCATTTTACTGGTTACTGTATATCTGTTTCTTTTGCTGTTTATCCCCTAGGATCTCTGATTTCCTCTGTGCAGGAGGGAATTATGACAGACATTAGGTTGTAATCCATGCATGACAACATTAGGGTAGTTTTGATTCCCTTTTCAAATCCTAGGTTTTTAGAGTTCTTTCTCTTCTACTTTCAAAAAATTCAAAACACAGTAATAAGGATAATCGATGTCGTACGCTACGATCCTTAAGCTATTTGAGAGAGGGTTGCTGGAGGGCCACTTTTCAGTAATCTGATTGCTTAGTGTGTTACCCTTAGGGTGACATACGACGTAGTCACTCTCAAATCATAGTCTCTAGTGCGTCAGAGATTGCAAACATCATAAAAAAAACAGTTCTTGCGTAAAAGACTGAAAACAAACATCAAAGTGTCATTTTTGTCCGCTTGGACTCTTAATCAGGAGAAAACCTTTTCAGAACGATAAAAAACAGTCAGACAAATCTGTGTCTTCCGTGGCCCGAACTACGTTTGCTGTGATCTTTCATGCTGTATGAAAGTACGTAGGCATAGGATGTCATATCCTAGCGAGCAACCTTCCCTCCTGTCCCGTAGGTAGGCGAACTACGTTGACTCTGATTTCTCGTTCCAGACGGGAATACGTAGGCATAAAGTGCGATACTTTGCCGAGTCATTTTATTTTCTTTTAACCCTTGACCCTTTAGAGTAGATAGAATAACCATCCGTACCAAAAAACAAGCGTGGATCCCGTCGAGTACGACGGACGTGAGGGGTGCTAATACCTTCCCCTTGCGTAACCGACTCCCGAATCCAGGATTTAGTTGTGACGACCATTCCTTTCCCGTTTTGCGTTAGGTTTACTCTGAGCGTTTCCTTTCCGTCCATTGGGATAAATAACGCACGGTGGCGACTCTTCTGTCATAGCTGGCGCCGATTTTCGCAGTAGCGACAGCTGGCGACTCTGCTGGGGACAGGAATATCCCCTATGCGAGTCAATCCTAGCGATTGTTTTCCCGTCGTGGGTATTGTATAGATTTACTTTCCTGTCTTTACTTTCCGCATTTTATTATCAGCTTTATATTGTTATTGCTGTCATGGGAAGGGGGTAATCTGTTGAGAGATAAGTCGGACCTGGGCTTGAGGATACACATAGACTTAGAAGTAGAGAGTAGTGGTTAGCCTGCTTGCTTAGCTCGCACCAGCTAGCCGCGAAATTTATGCTCGGACGAGATTCTCTTTGATGCTTCTTGCCTGGCCCTTAGGGCTCGACAAGTTGTCTGACTCGAGGATTGTCGACTCTGGGGACCTATCAATTGGGATTCAACTAAGTGAGGCCGCTTCAAGGGATGATGATGCCACACCTTCTAGGTATCGTATCATCGCTCTTGAAAGTCTGTGACGTTGAACCCGCATAGGATGTCGTACCTCCTCGGCGAATTAAGTTCACACCTGTGAGGTGTAGGTGGGTCTGTTTGCAGGAAACCTTTGACCTCAGAATACCTGGTTTATCTCTGTTAGTGAGATGTGGTTGCAGGGTTCTTTTGAGTGGTTGGGTTGGTTTGAGATAAAGATTTGATGGCTCCCAGGCTTCAGTACAAAGCAGCACAGTTCATCAGCATTGCACTTGGTCCCTTGTTTGCATATGCATGTGCATTTTCATGACTGCATTTCATTAACATGTATTTATGTTGCAGGTGATCATTCCCCTCTGATTTTAGTATATCTTCTAGCCAGACATGGAGTCCCTGAAGAGGACAGTTGCTTACCGGTTGCATTCACCAGATATCAGTTCCTTGCTGGGTTTAGTTGCTCTAGCAGATGAGAGGGTGAGGGCTGAGTTCAGAGTGTCTTATGGGAGATTGTTTAGTTTGTTGTACAGACCTTCAGCATTCGAGACGACCGGGGTGTATACTTTGATGCAGTTTTATGAGCCGCAGCTGATGTGTTTCTTATTTCCCGACTATATTCTGGCACCCACTTTGGAGGAGTATTCTGCGATGTTGGGAGTTCCTGTGTTAGACCAGATGCCCTTTGTACATGTTGATGCTGAGCCTGAGTTGGCTACACTCACTGAGATTGTCAATTTAGACGCTTCTGAGTTCCCCGGAGGTTTGGTCAAGCTGAATGGAGCTTATGCCTTTCACCTATCCGTCCTGGTTGAGAAGGCTACACAGTGTGCAAAGAGTGGATGTTGGGTTGCCTTCAGTGCTATTCTAGCTGTCTGCATCTACGGGATTGTCTTGTTTCCTAATGTGCCAGATTTTGTCGACTCAGATGCCTTCCTAATTTTGGCCTCGAAGAATCCAGTTCCTACTCTCTTGGGAGATGTTTATCATTCCATTCACTACAAGAATGAGAAACGTCGTGGCAATAATGTTTCCTGCTGTCTTCCTCTTTTGTACAGGTGGTTCTAGGGGCACCTTCCGAAGACAGGGCCTTTTGTTGATGCTGTTGAAACTTTGGATTGGTCTTCCCGGTTGATGGGGCTGTCTGCTGAGAATATCATTTGGGTTGATCGGAGCGTGCTTGGCACTGATATTATATATAGTTGCAGTGGTTTTCCGAATGTTCCCCTGATTGGACGGAAAGGCTGTAATAACTATAACCCTTCATTGCTGGTACGACAGTTCGGTTATGCTTTGAGGGACGCTCCTATTGAGGTCGAGATACAGGAATCTCTATATCTCACAGGCTTATTAGACACGGCTGTTTTGATCAGATTGAGACATGCATGGGCTAACATCCATAGGAGAGGGAAAGCTTTGCTTGGTAAGAGCAACAGCAGAGCTTATGATCCTTATTTGGCTTGGATCCGCGAGAGAGCTAGGATTTCCTTGATGCCATACTTTGCTGTGGAACCTTTGTATCTTCCATTGATTGAGGTACCTACTTCGGAAGAAAGTGAGAAGTATAACAAATTGTTAGCTGAAAACGAAGAACTGAAGAAAGCTAATGATGAGTTAGAGAAGGAGATCTTCCAGTTACATCGTGAGAAGAATGAAGCCACCTTCACTGTGAAGGAACAAACTGAATTGATTAACAGGTTGGGTTCCGAGTTGACGGAGGAGATCAACAAGAAAGAAAAAGTGGGAATAGCCTTGAACGGTGTTAGCAAGGTGCTTACTTCAAAGAAGGAACTTTTAAGCAAAGCTTATTCCCGTCTCAGCAAGTGGGAAGCTTTGTGGAGTGCCACGCTTACCAAGCGGAAGGAGCGTGAAGACGAAATGAAGTTGCAGATTGCCACGCTAGAGGAACAGATTAGAGCCCAAGACGCAAAGATTGCCGAAGAGACATCACTTAGGAGCGCTGTTGGGCCTAGAGTAAGTGACCTTGACGAGAAGCCGAAAGGTTATGAAGTGAAGGCCAGTTCCAAGAGCTACAGACTTGACGAGAGTTCTGGCGAAGGAACCCACCAAGACGATGCCAAAAAGTTGAGATCCACTACCGAGCGACATGCTTTACTGATACAGGAGCTGATCTCCCGACTAGGGCATTCGGAGACGCTAAGGATATTGGAAGACGTCAGAGCACGCCATTTGGCCTGATTTACCTTTGCCTTGCTGTTGATTGTACTTGTATTTTTGACCATCGCCAGGCTTGTTGGCCGAGGTCTCTTCAGTTGTATTCAGTTGTACTCTTGTACTCAGCCTCTTGGCATGTGTTTATATATGAGGGTTTTCTGATTTCTTGCTTGCTTGAGGGGGATTCCATTGTCGTGATGGCCTTTTCTCCGAAACTAGGATCGGGGGGGATATAACATGTAGCATATTTACACAATTGCATCTGCATTCATATTGCATGACCGGTATTCTTGAATCTGTATCTTATTTCCTGCATCTGCAGGTTTTCCAGGATTGACAAACAAAGAGTTCACCGCTACTCAACCCGAAACAACTGCAAGAGAATCATGGATCAAGTCCAAGTGGAGATGCAGGAAATCCACGAGAAGTTGAATCTGTTCATGCAGGAAATGGAGAACATTACTAAGGGCCAAGAGAGCCTCCAGACTTTGGTACAGCCGCTGCTGACGTGGGCTAATGGGAATGGAAACAAAGACCACAACTCTGCGCACGTTGAGACTATTCCGGAAGAAGGGCCCCCTACGCCCGTGGTCCCACCTGTAGTGACCCCACCTGTTGTGGTTGTGAACACTGACGCTGGCGCTGGCAACGGCAACGCAGGGAATGGAAATGAGACTGTTGTTAACAATGGTGGATTTGGGGACGCCAACCAAGGAGGTGGTAACAACAATGGCGGTAATGGGTTTGGCAACAATGGTTTTGGCTACAATGATCAGGGATTTGATTACGTCAATCAGGACGGGAAATTCGGCTTCAACGCTCAGGGTTTCGGTTATGACGGTTTTGGCAACACTAACCAGGGGTATGGTGGATTTGGTAATATGAATGGTGCTGGGGTGATTCCTGTCAACACTGGGTTTGGACATGTTAGGATTAACCAGGGTTTCGGTAACGGGGGACGAGGTCCCATGATCAATGAGCAAGGGTTTGGTCGCAACACTGGTTACGGCAGATATGGAAATGGAAATGTGAATTGGGGCGAAGACTGCCAGGAGGACGCCTTTTCTGGAAGAGGTGTGGGTTTTGAAGGACCTGTTGATCCTGTGCAGAGGATCAGAATGCTTGAAGAACAGATGAAGGGGGTAGTGAATCAGAACTCCACCGGTTTGGATATGACTACAATGGGATTAGTACCAGGGCTGAGGGTGCCGTTGAAATTCAAGGCTCCCACGTTTGACAAGTACAAGGGGGACACCTGCCCTAAGGTCCATGTCCGCTCTTACTACATAAGGATGTCCGCGTATTCAGATGATGAAAGGATACTCATGCATTTCTTTCAGGACAGCTTGTCAGGACCTTCACTAGAATGGTATATGGGGCTGGAGCCCACGCAGATTAAAACCTGGAAGCAGTTGGCTAATGCTTTCGTGACACACTACAAATACAACAGCGACCTGGCGCCGAACCGGGTCCAATTGCAGGGTTTGTCACAGAAGAACGGTGAAAGTTTTAAAGAGTATGCGCAAAGGTGGCGCGATATAGCAGCGAGGGTGCATCCTCCTTTAATTGAAAGGGAGATTAATGATATGTTCATTGGGACATTTACAGGGGTGTTCTACGAAAAACTGTTTAGTGTGTCATTGAGCAGTTTCTCAGATTTGATTCTTATGGGGGAGATGATTGAAAACGGGATTAAAGTTGGAAGTTTCCAAGCAGGTGAGTCTACTTCAACAGGAGGTGCCAGAAAAGCATTTGGTGGTAGACGACAGGGTGATACTAGTGCCGTGTTTGGTGGCAGGGGCAGGGGTAGAGGAAGAAATCAGTATGTTCAGCCGCAACAGATAGCTAGTGTTACTATCCCTTTTCCTCAATAAAGGCAGCCACAACAACAACAACAACCACAGCAACAGCAAGGATAGAATCCTGGTCAGAGAAGGGTACAGAATGCGAGACAGAAAAGAGCGTTCGACGCACCTCCTTCCACGTATGCAGAACTCCTCCAGACCTTGCTAAGTTTGAACTTGGTTGAAAAGAGGACTTTGGCACCGCCTACAGGGGGCAGTACTTCCTTACGGATATGATGCCAACAAGCATTGCGAATTTCATTCCGGGGCACCCGGGCATGATATAGAAGCCTGTCAGGCATTTAAACATAAGGTTCAGGATTTATTGGATAGCAAAGCTATTAACTTTGGACAGGCGGGTCCAAATATCGTACAACAACCTATGCCCAACCATGGGGCAAATGCCATCTTGACGGAGGAGAATCTGAATCTAGTGACGGATGTCAATGAGCTGAAGACACCGTTGGGTGAGATTAAAAGCAGGTTGCTAAAAGGGGGTGTATTCCCGGGGTGTGATGAATTTTGCCTGGATTGTTGGATACAGCCAGAGGGTTGTAGTGAGTTGAGGCAGGGTATTCAAGCTATGATGGATAAGGGTACTTTGCAATTCGATAGAACCGAGGTCGAAAAGCCTGTAGAGGCGTTGTGTGATGAGTTGAACGATGTTGCTACAGTGACGATTCCGAGGAAAACAATAACAATAACGACACCTGCCAAGCGGCCGACGATCACAATTACCAAAGCAGGACCAGTTCCTTTTGAGAGTACTAAAGCAGTGCCGTGGACTTACGGGTTGGAGGTATATTGCGACGGTAAGAAAATTGAAGTCAATGGACAACCAGCTGGGGTTGTAGATAATGTTGTCGGAACAGGGGGTATGACCAGAAGCGAAAGAATCTTCACGTCGCCCGAGGTAGAGGCAGAAAGATTAGCCAAGGGTAAAGCCAAGGTAGTTGAGGGTGGTCCTTCACAGTCGAATGAAAAGGAAACGTCACTTAAGGATGTGGAGGAGTTTATGAGGCTCATTCGTAAAAGTGATTACAAGATCGTTGAGCACCTCCAACAAACGCCGTCAAAAATTTCTATCCTATCATTACTGTTATGTTCCGAGGCCCATCGGAACGCTTTGCCGAAGATTCTAGACACGTCGTTTGTTCCTCAAGAGGTTTCTCTTAATCAATTAGAAGGGGTGATGGCGCATGTCAATGCGGGGCACAGTTTGGGCTTCACAGACTTTGATTTAACTCCGAGAGGGCGAGAGCACAATATGGCATTGCATGTGTCGGTCGAATGCCGGGGCACGATCATGTCCCATGTTTTAGTAGACACTGGATCTTCCCTGAATGTGCTACCGAAGAAAACCATGATGAAGTTGGATATCAGGGGGATTATCTGCACGCCCAGTGACTTAGTGGTGAGGGCGTTCGATGGAACGAGGAGGTCGGTTTTCGGATCAATAACATTACCGTTGCAGGTGGGGCCTGAAATATTTGAAATTGAGTTCTATATAATGGACATCCAGCCAGCATATAGTTGTCTGCTTGGGCGCCCATGGATCCATGCTGCCGGGGCAGTTACGTCCACGTTACACCAAAAGTTGAAGTATATGGTTGGGGATAGTGTCTTCACTGTTTGTGGAGAAGAAGATATTCTGGTTAGCCATTTGCCTTCGTTCAAATATATGGAAGTCGACGGCGAAATACACGAAACACCCTGTCAAGCATTTGAGGGGTTGCGAATTAAGGACAAAGCTCCGGTGCCAAGTAAGATATCAGATGTAGCGGTGTCATCCTAGAAAGAGGCTTAGGCGCTAGTGAAGGCAGGCAAAGCCAAGGGTTGGGGTCAGGTGTTGGAGATTCCCGTGAAGAATGACCGGTTCGGGCTTGGATATCATCCTTCGTCATCAGCATCCTCTTCAGGAGCGCCCAGGTTCAGAGGGCCGATAACCATCACACCAAGCAGGGTGAGCTTCAAGATTATCAATGCTGTTTCCGATGCTGAAGACGGAGATAGCGACTGTGATATGGACGCGTGGATCAAGCCAAGCGTGCCAGGACAAAGTCTCTGCAATTGGTCTATCCGGGAAACTGTTCCCGTGACAACTAAACAGTAATGATTTATTTTTTAATTGTTGAATAATCATGTGTCCTACCCGGGGCATAGTGATTTTGCTTAGGGCCATTTGGTTATGTACATTACATTGTTTAATCATCAAATAAAGGCGTTTTTTCATATACAAATGTTGTGATCCCTGTTTTTCCTGTTTTTATCTTTTACAATAAAATGGCAATGTGGTTATTTGCTTTGTATGCGTTTTGAAGCATTTAACCATTTCCTTTGCAGGATTACTATTTCAGATGACATCTATGAACCACCTATGACTCACTTCGACTTCAAGCGCCCGATATTTCAGGCTGAGGAGGAGATTGTTAAAGATGGCGATGTACCAGAAGAGTTGACCTGGTTATTGAAACAAGAAGAAAGAATCATTCTGCCTCATGAGGAAGTCATCGAGATTATCAACTTGGGGTCGGAAGAGGTTGTGAGAAACATCCGTATAGGGGCTGCGCTGCAGAATGACATCAAGCAAAGGTTGGTTGAGATGCTCAAAGAGTACAGTGATATATTTGCTTGGTCGTATGAGGATATGCATGGGTTGGATACGGACATGGTTGTTCACCGTCTGCCACTGCGAGAGGAATGTCCGCCTGTTAAGAAGAAACTCCGAAGAACTAGACCGGACATGGCTGTGAAGATCAAGAAGGAAGTTCAAAAACAGTGGGATGCTGGTTTCCTAGCTGTTACCAAATATCCCTCATGGGTCGCTAATATTGTGCCAGTGCCGAAAAAAGACGGTAAAGTGCGAATGTGTGTAGACTACCGTGATTTGAATAGGGCGAGCCCGAAAGATGACTTTCCACTTCCTCACATCGATGTGCTGGTTGATAACACTGCTCAGTTCTCTGTATTCTCCTTCATGGATGGCTTCTCGGGTTACAATCAAATCAAAATGGCTCCTGAAGACATGGAGAAGACCACCTTCATTACTCCCTGGGGAACATTTTGCTACAAAGTGATGCCCTTCGGATTGAAGAACGCCGGGGCAACATATCAACGTGCTATGACGACTCTCTTTCATAACATGATGCGTAAAGAGATCGAGGTTTATATTGATGATATGATTGCCAAATCCCAGACGGAGGAGGAGCATTTGGTTAATCTGCTGAAACTGTTCAAGAGACTTAGGAAGTTCAGGTTGAGACTGAACCCTAACAAGTGCACCTTCGGGGTGAGATCGGGTAAACTACTGGGGTTTATCGTGAGCGAAAAAGGAATAGAGGTTGATCCTGCGAAAATAAAAGCAATACAAGAAATGCCGACGCCTAAAACAGAAAAAGAAGTGTGTGGGTTCATAGGGAGGTTGAACTATATCGCCCGGTTCATATCTCACTTAACTGCGACATGCGAGCCGTTATTCAAGTTGTTGAAAAAGGACCAGGTTGTGACCTGGAATGAAAAGTGTCAAAAGGCGTTCGACAAGATAAAAGAATACTTGCAGGAACCTCCTGTTTTGATACCCCCAGTGGTCGGGAGGCCGTTAATTATGTATTTGACGGTTCTTGAGGAAAGTATGGGTTGTATTCTCGGTCAACACGACGGGACAGGACGTAAAGAGCATGCGATCTACTATTTGAGTAAGAAGTTTACTGACTGTGAGTCCAGATACTCAATGCTCGAGAAAACGTGTTGTGCGCTAGCCTGGGCCGCCAAACGTTTGAGGCAATACATGCTAAATCATAAAACCCTGCTAATTTCAAAGATGGATCCAATTAAATACGTGTTTGAGAAGCAAGCACTCTCCGGAAGAATTGCCCGATGGCAGATGGTGTTAACCGAATATGATATTCAATATGTCTCGCAAAAGGCCATTAAAGGTAGCGTTTTGTCAGAGTACCTTGCGGAGCAGCCTGTTGAGGACTACCAATCGATGAGGTTTGATTTTCCTGACGAGGATATCATGTACCTGAAAATGAAAGATTGTGAAGAACCGTTGCCGGACGAAGGGCCAGAGTTGGGTTCCAAATGGCAGTTGATATTTGACGGAGCCATAAATTCCTATGGTAGCGGAATAGGTGTAATTATTACCACTCCTCAGGGGTCGCACATCCCCTTTACTGCCCGATTGACCTTTCCTGTTACCAATAATGAGGCTGAATACGAGGCTTGCATCATGGATCTGGAAGAAGCTATTGATTTGCGAATCAAGCATCTAGATGTCTACGGAGACTCAGCTCTAGTGGTGAATCAGATTAAAGGAGAATGGGAGACACGTCAGCCCAATTTGATACCATATAGGAATTATGCAAGGAGATTGTTGCCTTTCTTTGACAAGGTGGAATTGCATCATGTGTCGCGAGCAGAAAATCAAATGGCTGACGCTCTGGCGACATTGTCTTCAATGTATAAAGTTAACTTCTGGAACGAGGCTCCCCGGATTGTTATCTCTCGGCTTGATAGGCCTGCATTCATGTTTGCCATTGATGAAGCTTCCGATGGTAAACCCTGGTACTTTGACATCCAGAATTTCCTGAAGAACAAGGAGTATCCGGCTGGGGCATCCAGTCGAGATCAGAAGACTCTCAGGAGATTGGCTGGCAATTTCTATCTGAATCCTGACGGTGTCCTATACAAAAGAAACCACGACTTGGTGTTGCTACGCTGTGTAGACGAGAAAGAGGCGAAGTTGCTCATGGAAGAGATACATGAGGGTACATTTGGTACACATGCTGGTGGGCATGCTATGACGAGAAAACTGCTACGGGCAGGTTATTACTGGCTAACTATGGAAACAGACTGTTTCAAGTTTGCAAAGAGGTGTCATAAATGCCAAATCTACACGGACAAGGTCCATGTACCCCCAAGTCCTCTGAATGTGATGTCATCACCATGACCGTTCTCGATGTGGGGAATTGATATGATTGGCAAGATCGATCCTACGGCATCAAACGGACACCGGTTCATCTTGGTGGCGATTGATTACTTCACCAAATGGATGGAAGCAGCATCATATGCCAATGTCACCAAACAAGTGGTCGCCAGGTTTATCAAACGAGATATTATCTGCAGATATGGAATCCCTGAGAGGATCATCACTGACAACGGTTTGAATTTGAATAACAAGATGATGAAAGAGCTGTGCCAGAATTTCAAGATTGAACATCACAACTCTTCCCCTTACCGACCCAAGATGAATGGCGCCGTTGAAGCGGCCAATAAGAACATAAAGAAGATTGTTCAGAAGATGGTTGTGACGTATAAGGACTGGCACGAGATGCTACCTTTCGCTTTGCACGGTTATCGTACGACGGTACGCACATCAACCGGGCAACCCCTTTTTCATTGGTATACGGAATGGAGGCAGTGTTACCGTTGGAGGTTGAGATTCCTTCCTTGAGGGTTTTACGAGATGTCCAACTCGACGAGGCAGAATGGGTTAAAGATAGACTGAATCAGCTCAGCTTAATGAATGAGAAGAGGCTAGCTTCTCTCGCATACGGTCGGTTGTACCAGAGCCGGATGAAGAAAGCATACGATAAGAAGAGACACCAACGAAGCTTTCAGACGAGCGACCTTGTGCTGAAGAGGATTCTCCCACCACAAACAGATCACAGGGGCAAGTGGACCCCTAATTACGAAGGGCCCTACGTTGTCAAAAAAGTCTTCTCTGGAGGAGCCTTGCTACTATCTACCATGGATGGTGAAGACTTTACATCGCCTGTGAATTTGGACGCAGTTAAAAAATACTTTGCTTGAAAGTGACCCGCTGGACAGTAAAAAGAGAGTCCAGGCAAAAATGGGGCATCTTGGCGAACCGTAAAAAATGAATAAAAGGTTCGGGCAAAAGTTAGGGATAAAATTGAAAAGATGTACACCCGCGGAGTCGAAAACCTGCATTGGGCGACTTCGGCAAAAAAGGGTATCCCGGTGAATTGAAAACCCGCAAAGGGCGATTCACGCAAAAGTTAGGGATTGAAAGAGCAAATGACTGCGGTCCGGATTTGATACAAGCATTGCTTAGTGGTTTGGGAGTACCTGTGGGTTCGTTTATCCAACACAATCTCATCCGAAAGTCGAATACCGGGAAAGCGCCAGAGTCAGGCGAGTCATAGGAGGATCAGCTCATGATGTTTGTCTGCACCACGTTGCCGACATATATACAAATAATATTTGTATTTTTATACGTTTTGTGCATGTATGTATGGGTGTGTGCGTAACTTCCTCTTTTCAGGAGTTGCATCCGGTGTACAAAACTTTGCCTATTCAGAGGCCTGTTATTAATAAAACATGTTATTCAGTATTTGATGTTTGTGCTTTACTGTTTTGTATGTGGAAAACGCCAATGTTCCGATGAACTTGCATGTGCATAACTTTGCTGGCCCTTGCCAATAATTGCTAAAACTTCGAATTGACTGAAGTAACGTCACGGACACTAACCCGAATAGATTTGGTTGTATAGATTTGTTTGGTCTCGTTTGTGTTTTGCAGGGTTCTCGCCTTGGAAGCAAACGATCCGAAAATTGTGGCCCCAGCCGGAGGTTCGTGGTGAAAGACTTAACTTTGTGTGACGCTAATCCCCATGCAGGTCGCGCCTCACCCCAAAGGGTGAGACGATGATTATCCCTCACCGGAGGAAGGATTATTTTCCCCAGAAGAGTATCCTCATGAAAGTTGTCTACGGGACACTCCCAGCAAGTCGAGATCGGTATCCCATGCAGAGTTTATACTCCCCAGAGAGTCGAGTATGTGCACGTTCAATCCCCAGTTGGGAGGATTTCCATGGCGCATAACCAAGATAGTAAGTTTAGAAGAATTATCCCTACCGAGGATGGTTTTATTTCTCCCCGCAGGTCGTCATGCCGTCATCAGGATGGTTATCCCCAGCGGAGTGGTAGTTCCGAGTTTGTAGACTGTACCCAGACAGTTGTCCCCCAGAAGGTTTGATTCTCCCCCAGCTGAGTTAATCTTCCCAGCAGGTGTTATTCTTTCCTCCCAGTGGAAGTCGAGGTGTAATCTCTCCCCGGCAGAGTTGGTTGTATTTCCGACATTTATTTTGCTGGAATACTTTATGATATCTGTTCATCCCCAGCAGGGTGGTACTTGCTCTCAACAGCCATGTTGAAGCAAGTTTGTCAGAGCTTCCCCAGCAGCCCGAACCTGCATTTGCATTTGCATACATTATCATGCTTGCATCTATCCAAAAAACGCGTAGCATTTCCATGCCGTATGGAGCATTGCGCCATTATCAAACATACGCATTTTTGAAACATAAATCAGGTTGGTTAACCTTTTGCTTTCAGGTGTGTGAAGTTATAATTCAGATCTATTTCCAGATATTCGAGGTCTCGCCGTGAGACATATGATGCAGTTCTTGTTATCATTCCCCACAGAGTTACTGGTTGGAGTTTCTCTTATCCGACCAGCGGAGTGTTTTCTTCAGGCTTGTTGTTGCGGCAACATTTCAGGGTTTCATGAATCAAGATTTCAGAAGAGGTCACTTGTTGTCAAAACGGGTGTCGGGCAGTTATTTTCAGAATATCCCCAGTGGAGTTAGCTACTACCGCGAACGGGCTAGGAAGCTATATCCAAGGTTATATTTTCCCGTAAGGATCAGGCGGAAGAACTTTCCTGTAAGTATCAGGCAGATGTGTTATCTTTTCCCGTAAGGATCAGGCGGAAGAACTTTCCTGTAAGTATCAGGCAAATGTGTTATCTTTTCCCGTAAGAAGCAGGCGGAAGAACTTTCCTGTAAGTATCAGGCATATGTGTTATCTTTTCCCGTAAGAATCAGGCGGAAGAACTTTCCTGTATGTATCAGGCAGATGTGGTATCTTTTCCCGTAAGGATCAGGCGGAAGAACTTTCCTGTAAGTATCAGGCAGATGTGTTATCTTTTCCCGTAAGAAGCAAGCGGAAGAACTTTCCTGTAAGTATCAGGCAGATGTGTTATCTTTTCCCGTAAGGATCAGGCGGAAGAACTTTCCTGTATGTATCAGGCAGATGTGTTACCTTTTCCCGTAAGAATCAGGCAGAAGAAGTTTCCTGTATGTATCAGGCAGATGTGTTATCTTTTCCCGTAAGAAGCAGGCGGAAGAACTTTCCTGTATGTATCAGGCAGATGTGTTATCTTTTCCCGTATGAAGCAGGCAGAAGAACTTTCCTGTAAGTATCAGGAAGATGTGTTATCCTTTCCCGTAGGAATCAGGCAGAAGAACTTTCTTGTAAGTACCAGGCAGATGTGTTATGAACTTTCCCGTACGAAGCAGGCGGATGAATTTTCCGGTATCCAGACAGATGATTCTCCCTTGATAGACAGAGTACGTGAATTGTGCTCCGATATTTGGCAAAAGTATTTTCCCCAAGGAAGTCGTCGTGATTTCCTCGTGATATTGTCCCCAGTAGAGTCCTCTTCAAACGTCGTTTGTGGGTTGGACCAACAGAGTTGGCTACTGTAGAGGTAGGCAGATGAATTCTTCTGACTAGACGGAAGTGCTTCCCCAGCGAAGTCGTCAGGATGTTGCTGTGTGGACAGAATATGGACAAAGTTCTATCCTCGCAATGATAGAATCTTTTTCAGGCTGATGAAAATAATCCCCAACACGGTTGCTAATTGATCAGTTTGTTGCCGTAACAACCGAATCCAGTCAGCCAATGTTGTTTTCCAAGCAGTTGTGCAGTTTATTTCTGCGGTTGGCAAATTTTCGGGTTCTTTGTATTCAACCGTCTCGTACCTCTTCACCCAGCTATTTCACCCTAAAATTTGCTCAACCTATTTCATTTGATTTATGTTTTAATTGCATTATCATCTACATAGTAAATCATGTACATAATCCAATCATTTGCATAGCATAGCATAGCAAGGTATCTAACAAGGGATTAAGTGCTATTCTTATCTAAAGAAGCCCATCAAGGGGCTTTATTCAAGCTTAAGACAATCCAAGTCATCAAGAAATGTTTGAAGCTTTGAGAAGTTTGAGGGTCAACCAATGGATTTCTCTCCTAATTTGAGGTGTATTGAGGGTCATCAATGAGCTATGAATTGAGGGTATGGAATGTGCACAAAGCTTATGAAGTTCCTAGAGGGTCATATGAAGATGAGACAAGTCATTGATTCAAGTACAAGAGCCACAGTTGAAGTGCAGTCAACTAGGGTTTCATCTGGGTCAACTCTAGGTCAACCCTAAGTCAACTGAGTGATTGAAGAGCATCAAGGCTTAATTGAAGGATGTGGGATTAATGAATTGATATGTTGATACATGTGTGGTGTTGTTCCAAGGATAAATCAAAGAGAATCAAGAGTAGGAGGAGTTGCCCAAATTAGGGTTTCAGTGTAAAATCCCCTAATTTAGGCTTAACATCCAAGCCAGATAAGTCAAAATGCAAGTTTCAAATGGATTCTTGGTTAACATGAAACTTGTAGAGCTTCTCAATAGCTTTAATTTGAGTACTAGAAGTCTTCAAGAAGATTTGTAGAACTCAAGTTATGGTTCTTGCAAGTTATGGGTCATCAGAGGACACTGAAATTTATCTGTGAAAGTCACTTGACTTCCAAGCAACGTTTGCCTATGAAGGAGTTTTCAAGTGGATTCGTGGCCAACATAATAGTTGTAGATCTTGATCTTAGCTTTAATTTGAGTACTATAAGTCCTCAAGAATATTTGTGGAACTCAAGTTATGGTCTTGGCAATCCATGGGTATTTTGGGAAAGTTGAATTATAGGTCATTTTCCAACATAGGTCAAAATCTCCATCTTCCACTCCCCAAATGAAAAAATGTTCAACATGAGATGTGTTTAGAATGGTGTTTTTGGGCTAGATAAGAGGTCATGAGAGCTTGGAATGGCTTGCTTCACAAAATCACAAAAATGGCCTAAAATAAGGGTGAATTTTAAATAAGCCAAGGGTGAAAATTGGGATTTTTGATCTATGGGTCCAAACCAAGCCATATGACATACCAAATTGATTGGAAAATGCATTTTGAAAACAATTACATTGCCACATTTTTGAGTTGAGGGATAATTCAATGACTTGCTTTGTAAAATGGTTACTTACATCATAAGTAACAAATGCAAAACCACTTTTTAAGGCATAACCAAGGCTCTAATGGATCCTAACACATTCAATTTGTCATTAGGAGAGAATTTGGGTCAGAATGGTGCAGGCTTAAAACTCAGCTGCCATATGTGAATTTCTCATGACATTTTCAAGAGCAAGAGATGTGGAACTTCTCATTAGATCAATCCAAAAGTTTCTAGAGCTTTCATTCATGTTCTATATAAGATTTAAAAGTGATCCAAAGCATTGGTTGGTGGAGATTGACGGAGAATTGAGAGATTGCATCTTGAGTTTTCCATTTGCATAACAGAATCGGTTACAACAAATTGATCCATTTCAATCCATTCTTTGGTGTTCAATAGCTTCCTTTGGTGTTGGTGAATGATTCCAGATACAATTCAAGGCAAGATTGGTGCAAAATCGTGAGAGAGCATTTTGGATTCATCTCTTGCAAGTCAGAATCGGATTCAAGGATTCAAGAAGTTTCAATCCAATTTGACGCATACAGAAGCTTGATCATACTTCATTGAAGGTATTTGGAAGATCTTGGAGCTTGATTTGGAGGTTTTACCACTCTGTTCATCCAAGATTTGCAGGTATGTAAATTTCATTCCATGGCTTGATTCATGTAGAATTGCTAGATTTTAAATGGTTAGATTCAATATAGATGATGGTTAGGACGTTTCTGGATTGGTTTGGAGTGGATTGGTGACAATTAAGATAGATGACCAATTTCTGTTTGAGCTTGGTTCTTGTGATTCTTGGGGAATTAAAGGTGTTTAGATGATGGTAATTGATCAGTGTAACATGTAGTTCATGATGATATCTTTAATTTTGAGAATGGTGACCATCAAGACTTGGTGAGTTTTCTGCAACTTTGATCGGGTTTGGCTTTGGAGGGCGAATCAATGATTTTGGAGGTCGTATTCATGATCAGGGGGAAAAATTAGGTGAGATAGGGTATTTGGTTGCAATGTTTGGTGAGGTTTTGAAGTTGTCTCGCCGGAGAAGATGGTGTTTTCCACCGTGGACCACCACCTGAGAATAGTCTCAGGTCACCGGAACTTTGGAGAAGAAGACCTCGTGGCCCTTGGATCAGTCCTTCAGATGGACTTTGTACACAGATCGTGTGGATAGGATTTAAACTCAGCTCTCCCTCCATTAAGTCAATACGCATCGTTTCATTTATTGACTCAGCTTGTGAGTCATCAGCCATGTCATGCACGTGTGGACACGCTCAGGGTCCTTGGATGCGCTTACCAGTCTTCTCATCCAACGCATATCATTTAATCCAGTTTTTAATTTCTTTTATTCATTTTAGTTTTATTTTTATTCCATTTAATTTCTAAAAATCATAATAAATCCAATATTGATCAGAAAAATATTTTAAAAATACCTTCATGATCTTGGA
This sequence comes from Lathyrus sativus, assembly GCA_963859935.3. Classification (NCBI taxonomy): domain Eukaryota; kingdom Viridiplantae; phylum Streptophyta; class Magnoliopsida; order Fabales; family Fabaceae; genus Lathyrus; species Lathyrus sativus. The sequence goes on along the minus strand of OZ012738.1, from coordinate 447,773,609 downwards.
TTTAATTGTGATTTTCTGAAATCATTAAATCTCATTTTCACCCATTTTTCAATTTAATTTGATTTTCTCCATTTTATTAAATTCTTTAATTTTGTACATTTGATACATGTTTTTGTGGATTTTCTTGTGATCAATTGGTGAATGTATTTTGAGTTTATTCTTGTTGGACTGATTATATTAGAGGTACATGCTCCCTTAGAGATTTTTCTCATATTTTTATGATGAAATTTAGGCTAGTTTTGAATGATGAACTTTAGGGTGCTAGGATTAGGGTTTTTCAACACATAGGTGTAGTTTAGGGCATAGTTTGGGTACTTAGGGTTTGATTTAGGCCTTGGGGTTTATATGGGGTATAGGGTACATAGTTAGGTTCCCTTACAAATTAATCTAGGATTTTATGATGAATATTTCCATTTTATTTGATTTTTGCAAATTGGTTGTTATTGGTGTGTTTCCCTCTTGGGATGTTGCTTTGTTTGTTGGGTTTTGGGCATTTCAATTGGGTGTGGGGCTTGGGCTTTGCTTGTTGGATCTTATGGAGACTTGGAGGATGATTGAAGATAAAGGATGGATCTTGGAGCATGAAGATCCTCTTCCTGGAAGGTTGCTTTTGAAGACATAGGAGATAGGAGATATAAGGAGAGCTTTAGAGTAGACTGATTTCTTCTGTCAAAGATAGAGAGCTTCTTGTGCCTCTATTCCATCCTATGACACAAGGTCCCCCAAAGAAGTTCCATCTCTCCTTAGGAGGGATGTAGAGCATGCTTTGATTGGGTAGAACCTTGAGGATACCTTTCACTTGCTATGATGAGATCTTAGTGATTTCCTTGGGTTATCATTAAGCCTCTTAACATTCCAACTTCATCTATTAGTTGATTCTCTCCTGTGAGTGTTTGCATTGAAGATTGGAAGCCTTTTGAGGATAAGAAATGCATTGATGATTGGTGAAGAGGAAGCTTGTGCCTGTCAAAGCTGGGTATCTGTTGAACTAGGGTTTTGCTGCTGATTGAAGCTGTTCACTGGTTGGGGTTTATTGCTTGTCAGAGCTTGGAGATTTTTGGAGACAAGAGCTTATCTGAAGCTTGAATATCATTGGAGAGTGAAGATGATGTCTTTCTTGAAGGTGTTACTGTCAACCTTTTGATGTTGATCATCTCTTGCTGTCAGAGCTGGTGTTGGGTTTTATTTCTTTTTCTGTATTGCATGTTGGCTTGTTCAGCCTGCCCCTTAGGTTTGAAGTGAAGTTGTTTCACTTTGCCTATTGTTTTACTAGGTTCGAGGTTAAGTGGTCTTGCCTCTCTTGTATTGCTGCATCTCATGCATTTTACTAGTTACTGTATATCTGTTTCTTTTGCTGTTTATCCCCTAGGATCTCTGATTTCCTCTGTGCAGGAGGGAATTATGACAGACATTAGGTTGTAATCCATGCATGACAACATTAGGGTAGTTTTGATTCCCTTTTCAAACCCTAGGTTTTTAGAGTTCTTTCTCTTCTACTTTCAAAAAATTCAAAACACAGTAATAAGGATAATCGATGTCGTACGCTACGAGCCTTAAGCTATTTGAGAGAGGGTTGCTGGAAGGCCACTTTTCAGTAATCTGATTGCTTAGTGTGTTACCCTTAGGGTGACATACGACGTAGTCACTCTCAAATCATAGTCTCTAGTGCGTCAGAGATTGCAAACATCATAAAAAAAACAGTTCTTGCGTAAAAGACTGAAAACAAACATCAAAGTGTCATTTTTGTCCGCTTGGACTCTTAATCAGGAGAAAACCTTTTCAGAACGATAAAAAACAGTTAGACAAATTTGTGTCTTCCGTGGCCCGAACTACGTTTGCTCTGATCTTTCATGTTGTATGAAAGTACGTAGGCATAGGATGCCGTATCCTAGCGAGCAACCTTCCCTCCTGTCCCGTAGGTAGGCGAACTACGTTGACTCTGATTTCTCGTTCCAGACGGGAATACATAGGCATAAAGTGAAATACTTTTCCGAGTAATTTTATTTTCTTTTAACCCTTGACCCTTTAGAGTAGATAGAATAACCATCCATACCAAAAAACAAGCGTGGATCCCGTCGAGTACGACGGACGTGAGGGGTGTTAATACCTTCCCCTTGCGTAACCGACTCCCGAATCCAGGATTTGGTTGTGACGACCATTCCTTTCCCGTTTTGCGTTAGGTTTACTCTGAGCGTTTCCTTTCCCTCCGTTGGGATAAATAACGCACGGTGGCGACTCTTCTGTCATAGCCGACGCCGATTTTCGCAGTAGCGACAGTCATATCTGCATCATATTTGCATTTCATCATCAAACGCGTAGCATTTCCAGGCTGTATGGAGCATTACACCGTTTTTTCAAACATATGAATTTTGAAACATAACCCAGGTTGGTTACCTCTTTGCTTTCAGGTGTTTTCCCTGCAGGTAATTGGAATTCTTGTTCAGGATGGTTTTCGAATATTCAAATTTTTGGCAGGAGATGTGATGATAACGTTTGTCCTATCATGTGTGCTTTTATCAGAGTTAATTGGTTAAGTTTCTCTTCTTCCCCAGCGGAGATTTTCTTCAGATTACTGTTAAGTCAGCGTTTTAAAAGGAAATATTTCATGGATTAGACCTTTGGGGTCGTTACTATTTGTCAAGGTAAATGTCTGACGGGTGACGTCAGGATTTCCCCAGTAGAGTTTCCCTCGGATGGCTATTGCGTCAGCATTGAAAGGCTTCATAATTAGACTTTGGAGTCGTTGTCAGAAATTCCCCACAGAGTTGCTTGTTCAAGTCTTTGGATGCCCGATACCGAACTTTTATTTAGTGCGATGCCCGTTTCTGCGGAAATGGAAGGTCAGAGATATTGACAGTACTCACTTTTATTAGCGTATGCCTGTTTCCGAGGAAATGGAAGGTCAGTGATATTGACAGTACTCGCTTTTATTTAGCGTATGCCCGTTTCTGCGGAAATGGAAGGTCCGAGATATTGACAGTACTCGCTTTTATTTAGCGTATGCCCGTTTCCGAGGAAATGGAAGGTTAGTGATATTGATAGTACTCGCTTTTATTATCGTATTCCCGTTTTCGAGGAAATGGAAGGTCAGAGATATTGACAATAATCGCTTTTATTAGCGTATGCCCGTTTCTGCAGAAATGGAAGGTCAGAGATATTGACAATACTCGCTTTTATTAGCGTATGCCCGTTTCTGCGGAAATGGAAGGTCATAGATATTGGCAGTACTAACTTTTATTAACGTATGACCGTTTCCGAGGAAATGGAAGGTCAGTGATATTGACAGTACTCGCTTTTATTAGCGTATGCCCGTTTCCGAGGAAATGGAAGGTCAGAGATATTGACAGTACTCGCTTTTATTAGCTTATGCCTGTTTCTGTGGAAATGGAAGGTCAATGATATTGACAGTACTCGTCTTTATTTAGCGTATGCCCGTTTCTGCAGAAATGGCAGGTCAGTGATATTGACAGTACTCGCTTTTATTAGCGTATGCCCATTTTCGAGGAAATGGAAGGTCAGAGATATTGACAGTACTCGCTTTTATTAGCATATGCCCGTTTCCGAGGAAATGGAAGGTCAGAGATATTGACAGTACTCGCTTTTATTAGCGTATGCCCGTTTCCGAGGAAATGGAAGGTCAGTGATATTGACCGTACTCGCTTTTATTTAGCGTATGCCCGTTTCTGCGGAAATGGAAGGTCATAGATATTGACAGTACTCGCTTTTATTAGCGTATGCCCATTTCCGAGGAAATGGAAGGCCAGAGATATTGACGATACTCGCTTTTATTTAGCGTATGCCCGTTTCTGCAGAAATGGAAGGTCAAAGATACTGACGATTCACATTGTTACATAGTGCCTGCTCGTTTCTTCGGAGATGGAAGGTCGAGGATAATATTTCGATATGGTCCTGTGGCTCGGTGCCCGCTTATTACAGCGTATATTGGAAGATTGATATGTGGATTCAACACCTGTGGCGTCACGCAGGTGATTGATATTGAAATCAGGTTCTTTAGCAGATGACTGATCAGGTGTTGCCGTGACAGCCGGATTCAGTTGTCTGATTTTTGTCCCCCAAGCAGTCGGTGCAGTTTATTTCTTTGGTTGGCAAATTTCCGGGTTCTTTGGTATTCAACCGTCTTTTACCTCGATTGTCTGAAAGTCGTTCGCTTTTCATCCAGTCAGGTCCAAGCCGCTTGAAGGATTGGTGAGATCTCAGAACTTGGTGCATTTTAGGATTTCCACCGTGTTTTGAATTCTGTTGAGAATTAGAGGAAATGAACATGATATTTGGATTCAGCATGAAATTTGGAGTGAGATGATGTAAGGTTTGTTGAGGTTCCATGACCTGCGCATGATGTCTCGCCGGAGAAGATGACCGACGTCTTTCTCCGTCCACCGCTGCAATCTTCCCTCCACTTGAGAATTCAAACGAGGAAGATGAGTTCCCCACCCTTAGATCTGATGAAAACCTTGACTCAGTCTCCTCATCCAACGATCATGACTTAAGCTCAGATTTGAACTTTGCAATCCAAAACGCGCGCGTTTCATTAATGCGCTGGCAGCCCCAGATCCCTTAGATTAGGAGACCCAGTCACATGATCCTGCGCTCCTCATTTAATCCTGGCATTTTTATTTTCTTATTTGTTTTAAATTCATTTTCTTATTATTTTAATTCCATTAATCTTTTAAAATTCATATTAATTCCATTAATCATCAGAAAAATAAAAGAAAAATATGAGCATGTTCCTGATTTTATTCTTGATTTTCTGATACTTTTACATCTTATTTTCATGCTGTTTTCCATTTAATTTGTTTTTTTTTTGCTTTTTATTATTTCTTTAATTTGGCTTTTTTCTTCATGTTTTTTGCTGAATTTTGATTGGCTGTTTGGTATAGAATTTGGGGCTGATTTTTGACTAGCTGGTAGACTAGAGATGCATGATCCCTTAGGATTTATTTCTGATTTTTTAGACAACATTAGGTTCTGTTTTGGATTAGGATCATTAGACCTTCCATTTTAGGGTTTTCATTTGATACCTTGTGATCTATTATTTTTTAGGTGATCTTCCCATTTGATTTGATCCCTGACCTTTCTACTATAGGTCCTTAATCTTCTTAGGTTCCCCTAGAAAATTGTATAGGATTTTAGGAGATGATTTGGTATTTTAATTTGATTTAATACTTAGGCTAGTTTTAAGGTGCTTTCAACATAACACTTGCACTAGTTGATCTCCAATGGTGGCCTTTAGTCCTAATAGGCTTGCTAATCTTCTTTGATGGTGCTTTAGACATGTAGAAGCTTCTGTTTGATGGTGGTGCTTGATTTGGTGTTTAGACATCCCTTTAGTAGCTTTCTTGTAGCTTGTAAGAGTTAGGGTTAGGAAGAGCTTAGTTTGCTTTCTCTTTCTTCAAATAAACATGGATTGCTTTGATTGCTTTCCATTCCCATCCTATGATTCAAGGTCCCTATGTGGAAGCCTCATCTTTCCTTTGGAAGGATGTGTGGCATTTCACAAGAGGTAGAACCTTTGAGGATGCCTATCTCAGATGTATGGTTGAGTGCCAGGATGGATTCCTTTGGTTTCCATCCTGCTTCCCATCATCAATCAATCATCTTGATGTTAACTCTCTTCTCTCTTGTTGGAGCTTGAAGGTGGAGATTTCCTTCTCTTGAAGATTGCTTGGACTTAGTAGTTGTTTGCAGACTGTCTGTTTGTTTTGCTGTTTATCTGCTTTGCTGTTGAGCTGTCTGTCTGCTGTATTTTCTGATAGTTTGATTGTTGCTTGTGTGACGGCTTGGTGTGTTGCATTAGACTAGGCCTCATGTAGTTGTTTCTAGACCTAAGAGCATCCTAAAGGTTGAGATTAGCTCCCTTTGCTTGTCTGCATCTAGAGGTTGAGTCTGTCTCCCTCTGCTTGATTGTTATTATCTGGCTTTGCTTGCTGGCTTAAGGTTGAGTCTGTCTCCCTTGCCTGTGATTTGTGTGTTGCCTTTGGGCTTGCTTGCTCTAGAAGTTGAGCTTGGCTCCTTCTGCTTGGTTGTTGCATTGCATGCATTTTATTTACAGTTATTTCTTTACAGTTATTTATGTTTCTGTTGCTTTCCTTTGCCATGTTCCCCTAGGAACTCTGACTTCTCTTGTTCAAGAGAAGTTATGCCAGACATTAGGGTTCTAGACATGCATGATAACATTAGGTAGCTCCCTCCTAACCTCCACCATATGATCAATTTTGCATGACAACTTTAGGATTGGATCAGTTCCTCTTTAGTGCGTCTTTTCCCTTCTCATCTTCAAACAAATCAAAATACAGTAATAAAGGTTAATTGAGGTCGTACGCTACGATCCTTAAGATAATTGAGAAAGGATTGTTGGAGAGTTTCTTTTCAACAGTCTGGATGTTTAGTATGACACCCTTTGGGTGACATGCGACGCATTCACTCTCAGGTCATAGTCTCTAGTGCTATATCAGTTGCAAACATCCATAAAAGACACTTCTTCTAAAAAACAGAAAACAAAGATCAAACTCTTTTTGTCCTCTTGGACCTTTAATCCCTGGAAACCCCTTTTCAGAAGGAGAGTTCTTTTAACTCCTGGTTCTACCGCAAACGGTAAACGCCTAAGTCTCCGTCGAGCGAGCTGCATACACCATGTGCTGGAACCGTCTATTAACCTTACTCGGATAAAAAAGACAAACATGTGTCTCTCGTTGTCCCGAACTACGTTTGCTCTGATCTTTCACGCCGTGTGAAAGTACGTAGGCACGAGATGCGATATCTCGGCGAGCAACCTTCCCCCGTAGCTCGTAGTTAGGCGAACTACGTTAACTCTGATTTCTCGTTCCAGACGGGAATACGCAGGCATAGAACTGTCGTGTTCTGCCGAGTTGTTTTCTTTTCTTTTCAGACCAGACCTTTTAGCGTAGATAGATGTAGCAAACCCGTCAGATAAACACAACAAGCATGGATCCAATCGAGTACGATGGACGTGAGGGGTGCTAATACCTTCACCTTGCGTAACCGACTCCTGAATCCAGACATTGGTTTCGATGACCTTGTCTTATACCTTTTCGTCAGGTTTTTTCCGATCGTTTCCTTTCCCGTTCTGAGGGATAAATAACGAAAGTTGGCGACTCTTCTGTTTTGCCGGCACCTTATTTTCGCAGTAGCGACAACCATGATGCACAAACTTAATAATGACTTCAAATATGATTCATCCATAACCGGACCCACTTATGCCTGTGTAAACAACTGCAAAATATCAGGTGTGCACGACATAATTCATCAGAATTCTTCATAACTCAACATAACAATCAATTATGTAATTCAACAATACTCATCCCATAAACATCACAAGAAAATAATACATTCAAATTCTCACATACATATTTAACCTCTTATATTTATACCATGAGGTAGTCATACGCTTCAACTTTCTAATGTTTCAAATTGTGCCTTAAATGCAGTCACAAAACTCAAGTTATGGAGAAAATAGGAAAACTAGTCTATTGTTGTATTGGAACCAATCGATTGTTGCAAGTGGACCAATCGATTGGTCTAAGCTTGCTGTCAATTTACACTTGCCTCACACTTGCCCATGTTCTCCTTCTCTCACACTTGCCTTTTTTTCCAATTTACACAACTTCTACGTATTAATAACTTTGGCTTCCCTCACATATTCTATTTATTTTAATCTAAAATATAATAAACTTTGTTTTCACACTTTTATCCTTCCACTCATCTCTACTTTCACCACTTTTATTTATTTTTCTAATAATTCTAATTTTTACCTCAATATCATTATTCCTCATATTTTATTATTATTCTATTATTTTAATCAACTAAAGCTCCCCTAAACTCTAATAAACCCCAAAAAATCACATAACACATACTATCACCAAAATAAATAATAAAAAAAACCTATCAAATCCAAATAACTAAATAAAATCAATGAAAATTTAATTTAATTAATTAATTGAATTCAGGGTGTTACAAGTGACTGCTCATTGAGCTTAACATAATGGTTAAACTCATCATACTCCATTTAGAAACAAAACCTAATAAAAGTATTTATCAATAAAATTAGTTATGAATAATGATTTAATAACAATTTTGGTCCCCCTATTTTTCTCTGCTCACAAAATCAGTCCCTTTATTTTCTTTTTACACACTTTTGGTCCTCCATGTTCATTTTTCATCCAAAAAACACATATTTTAGTTTTTTATTTAGATAGTTTTTATCTAATTAAAATACATAAATCAAAAGTAACACAACTTCATATTCATTTCTATTATCGTGTTTTCTAGTTTTAGGGTTCTTTTTTTTTCCCATCTTCTTCCATTCTCTTCATCAATCCCTAACTTCAGCCCTTCCTTTTTTTCCTTGCATTCTCCAATTTCATTTTATTCCCAACTCATGGTGATAGCATCTGAATCAGTTAGCATCTCAAGCAACCTCACTCATTCTAGGAGGAGAAAGATGCAATTTTGTTGTGGATTGAACTCACCACTTGTGACTACCTGGACATCATAAAATCCCAGTTGTGGGTTCTATGGATGTGGGTTATACAAGGTACTTCTTAATCCCTAATTTTTACTTTGGGTATACATCTTCTTAATTCCAAATTTCAAAATAATAAGTATCTCTTCTTATTTGTGTTACTCAGTTACAAGGAAGGAAATGATGTGCATTTTTTATTGGTTGGATAAGCAGATGACAAAACATTCACATGAGGTGATTAATTCACTTTTGCACAAAGTTAATTATTTGAAGAAGAAAGATGCTTTTATGAAGAAGAAAAATGATAACTTGAAGAAGAAGATCAAGTTTTTAGTTACTTTTTGATTTTGTCTTGTGTTTTTATCATCTTGTAGATCACAAAAATGTTGGTTGGTTAATATAATGTAAGTATAATGTTATTGTGATGTTGTTATGGTGTGATATAATTTAGAAGAATTTTTTTTATGTTAGTGTTATGGTGTAATTTAATTTAAGAATGATGGCTTAATATTATTGTTATGATGTAATGTTGTTATTATTGGAATGAAAGTGTGTTAATGTTATGATGTTACTGTGATGTAATTTAGACCATCTCATAACAATGATCATGTTGTTAATATGTTACTGATGCTTTTAAAAAAGTTATAATATTATTGTATGTTAATGTTATATTGTTAAGGAATCACGTAGATAATTGAGGAATCATATAAACTATCTCATACTAATTGAGAAATCACATAGACAATTTCATTAATATTTGACAAAACATTACACACCAAAATATGTGATCCATTACATAATTGAAGTGATATCAAAGGTTTCACAAAAGGATGTGATCCATTACAAAAAGATTTGATCCATTACGTATTTAAACCTTAACCAAACGTATTTAAAATATTACACACTATGAACATTTTATTATATGTCCAATCAAGTTGTCTCTTGTGTTTGTGGTGCTTGTGATCCTTGTGTCAAAAATGGTAGGTGCTGCTTTGGTTGATGCTCTCTTTTGCTTCTTTGCTTTGTTACTTTCTTTTGGCAATAATCGAACTGCCGTTGTTTTTGCTTTGCACGTTCTTGAACTATACCCAATATCCCTGCAGCATTTAGAGTTTACGATTGTCAAATTCATAGGCAATACATTGATTGAGCTTGCAATAAGTGCAGCTCCTAGCAATTCAAATGCAGTAAATTGGCAGTAAGTGAAACCAAGTTAGTGTAATAGACAAAACCAAGTCAGTTTATCAGTTCAAACTATAACATAATCAAATTGTGCAACCCCAACTGTCCACTTCAAACTTTCTATTGTTTGTTCAACTTTAGGACAAATCGTGCCTCTGAAATGACTCATGAGATTATTTTGTTTCACGATCCTAATCATGATGTAATGTTTTAGACCTTCAAGCAAAGTAATGATGGGCTTGTTTCTGAACTCCAATATAGCCATGCTTAACTCCTCACACATGTTATTCACTTACAAATTACATTTATTGTAAGTGGGGAATGCAGACCTAGTCCATATGGAAGGTGGAAGTTTCATCATGTATTTCCAAGGATCTTCATTTATGTCTTTAATTTTTTGCGCGACTCTTCTCCAACCCACACAATTTTTGCCCTAACTACTTGCCAGCCTATTTTCTTAATGTTTCCACCAAGATACTTCTTTTAATTTTGATAACACAAAAATGTACATTATAATTGTCGTATTTTTCATTTGTTAACTATATGATTTCAACCCGAGTCCCGATTATTTCACAAGTTTTCTAAGTGTTTTTGCAGGTATCTCGTTCACACACTTAAAATGAGCAAGACATAGAAAAGCACGCAAGAAAGGGACAAAAAAGGGAGAAAGAAAACTAGAAAAGAACAGAAAAGCAACTTTTGGGAGTGTGACAGTTGTCACAATGTACCACGACCGTCACGGTCGTCACAAGAGCGCCACGACCGTCACGGTCCAAATATCAGAATAACGTTACAAAACAGAACGTGCCCATGAAAGGGAGAGAATTTAGGCACGGCTTCCCTGAGAATTCTCCCCCTCAACTCCTTTTTCTCCGACCTTTCCTCATCGCAACCGGAGCTATAAAAAGAGGGCAGTTGGACCCAAAAAAGGAGAGCTTTATTCTACGTACCAAAGTGCTGCCAAATTTCCTGCTAAAGCCTTTTTTATACTTTTGCTGCTATTTCCCTTTCCTTTAATTCATAGTACTGCTATTTCCATTTTGCACCTTTATTTTACCAAAGTAGAATCCTGCCGACATTGTGGAGGACTACTCGAGAATCCAATATCGGTACTACTTGCAGGTTCTTATTAATTGAATATTTATTATATTCTTGTCAGTATGCATGCTTTACTATTTTACTGTTATTGTTCATTTATGTTTGCATTAATTATCATGTCTAGCTAAACCGCTATTATCGGTATGTAATCGAATTAGTAGGACGGGATTCGATAATACCCGGTGCGCCTTACCTTTTTACAAACAATTTTCTTGCCGTAGTTTTTAATCTAATTTTCTAAATAAACCTTTGTCACGAAAGTGAGAAGCTATTTACAACGGTTTTGCCATGAGAGTGGGAAACTTATTATGGTTTGAGACGGCACGTGAAAGCGTGGGGTTTGAACCGGATAGTAAAAACTAGGCATTAATTTTAAACACAGCGAAAGTGCTTTAAAAGAAATCAGAATTTATTTATTTTCAAAAAGTAATTTTAACCCTGAATGGCACTGCGAAAGCGTACATTCCGCCTTAGAATTATGACCAGAGTCAACAACCAGCGTGAGGCAAAGGTTTTTAAACGAATATTTTCTCCTGAAAAGTGATTGCATAAGCTAAAAAGCACCGGTGACTTGTCGAATCCCCGATAACTAAGGCATTGCATACCGATATCCCTTATCGATAATTTTAAATCTTCCAACTTTTATTTCCTTTACAGCTCTTATTTCTGCATTTACCTTCCTAAGAACATAGTAACACCCGATAGCAATAGTTTGATTACCGGTCTCTGTGGGATCGATATATTTATTACTATACGATAGACTGTGCACTTCCTGTTAGTTCCGTTAGACTCAGAAAGT
>OZ012738.1:446997077-447108782 GCA_963859935.3 Lathyrus sativus | reverse complement strand
CTGAGTATTACCCTGTTCGCTGATTCGGCTTGGCCGTTTGTCTGAGGGTGTTCGACCAAGGTGAAGTGGTGCTTGGTCCCGAGCTTGGTGACGAAGTCCCGGAAGTTTTTGTTGGTGAACTGCATGCTGTTGTCGGTGACGATGGCGAGCGGGACCCCGAACCTTGCGAGGATATTTCTTTTGTAGAATCGGAGTATGTTTGGGCTGTGATTTTGGCCAGGGCTTCGGCCTCAATCCATTTGGTGAAGTAGTTGACGCCCATGATGAGGTACTTGTTCTGATAGGAACCTAGGGTGAAGGGGTCGAGGATATCCATCCCCCACCAGGCGAACGACCACGGGGAGGAGAGGAATTTGAGGTCGGTCGGTGGGGCGAGGTGCATGTCCCCGTGCCTTTGGCATATGTCGCATCTCTTTACGTGCTCCCTCACGTCTTTTTGCATCGAAGGCCAGTAGTATCCTGCTCGCAAGGCCTTTCTTGCCAGGGATCGTACCCCGAGGTGCTGCACGTTGATGCCTTCGTGGATTTCCTCCAGGACGTTTGCGGCCTGGGAGGCGTCTATGCATTTAAGGAGTGGGAACGCGAAGCCCCTGTGGTACAGTTTGCCTTCGAGGAGGACGTATGCGCAGGAGCGTTGTTTGTTCGTGCTGGCCTCTTTGGGGTCAGCTGGGAGGCGGCCCACGCTGAGGTAGGCGTGTAGTGGTGTCATCCAACAGTTGGTATCTCCTATGGCGTTAACGTCGAGCGGGGCATCAGCTTTTTTAGTGCTCGGATGTGATAGGATTTCTTGGATGACCGACTTGTGTCCGCCTCTCTTTTTGGTACTCGCTAGTTTTGAGAGAATATCGGCTCAGGTGTTCTGCTCGCGTGGGACGTGTTGAACTTCCGTGGAGTCGAAACTTAGCATTTTTTCGGTAATGAGTGACAAGTATTCGGCGAGGTTATCATTTTTCGCCTGATATTCTCCCCGTATTTGCGAGGCGACCAGCTGGGAATCTGTGTAGGTTTTAATCTCTTTGGCCCCGAGATCTGATGCCAAGCGATGTTCGGCCAGGAATACCTCGTACTCTGCTTGGTTGTTCGTCATCGGGAAGGCCAGTGCCAGGGAGACCTCTATGATGGTTCCTTCTTCGTTGTTGAGGATGATGCCCGCTCCGCTGCCCGTGGAGTTTGAGGAGCCGTCGATGAAGATAGTCCATTTGTGGCTCCCCGTGGTAGGGTCTGGCGAGGGGGTCATCTCGGCGACAAAATCGGCCAGGGCTTGGGCCTTGAGGGCTTTCCTTCCTTTATAGACGATGTCGAACTCAGATAGTTCTAATGACCATTTTAACATGCGTCCAGCCATGTCTGGTCGGCCAAGGAGCTGCCGGACGGGCTGGTCGGTTCGGAGCACGATGGTGTGTGCTAAGAAGTAATGTCGGAGATGTCGTGCAGCGGTGATGAGGGCTAAGGCGACTTTTTCGATCATCTGGTATCGGACTTCGGAACCGTGGAGGGATTTGCTCGTGAAGTAGATTGACTTTTGCCCTTCTTGGGTCTCTCTGATCAGGACGACGCTGACGGCCTCGTTAGCCACAACCTGGTAAAGGTATAGGGTTTCTCCCGTTACGGGTCGTGTCAGCACCGGTGGTTCGGACAGGACGCGTTTGAGGTGGCGGAGGGCTTGCTCGCATTCCTCTGTCCATTCGAACGTGGTCTCCTTTCTAAGCAGTTTGAAGAAAGGGAGGGCGTGCTGTGCAGATTTGGCGAGGAACCGGGAAACTGAGGCGAGCACGCTGTTGAGGGATTGTATGGACTTCTTTCTTCGAGGTGGGTGTGGTGATTTTCGAAAATGCATGGCACTTGTCCGGATTTGCCACGATCCCATGCTCGATCAGGTAGTAGCCGAGGAAATTTCCTGCGCGGACACCGAAGGTGCATTTCTCCGGGTTGAAGCGCATTCGGCAGTTCCTTGCTGTGTCGAAGAACTTTCTGAGATGGGCCGTGTGGTCGACTTCCGTGTAGGATTTGACGATCATGTCGTCCACGTACACCTCGAGCATGTCGCCGACTTCTCCCTGGAAGACTTTGTTCATCATCTGTTGATACGTGACGCCGACGTTCTTTAGGCCGAAGGGCATTACGTTGTAGTAATAGTTGCCCGACGCCATCATGAAGGCCGTGCTCTGTTTGTCGTGCATGACCATCAGGATCTGGTTGTATCCCGAGTATGCGTCCATAAAAGACAAGAGCTGGAAGCCCGCCGAGTTGTCGACGAGCTTGTTGATGTTAGGGAGGGGGTAGGTGTCCTTAGGACATGCCCGGTTGAGGTCGGTGTAGTCAACACACATGCGCCATTTTCCATTATTCTTTTTAACAAGTACAACATTGGACAGCCAGGTTACATATCGGACTTCTGAAATAAAAATTTCCTCTAGGAGGTATTTTACAGCTTTCTCAGCCGCCGCCGACTTTTCGGGGGACTGTCTACGCCTACGTTGTACTACAGCCTTCACGGTCGGATTGATGGACAGCTGATGGCAGACGATCTCGGGGTCGAGTCTGGGCATTTCCGCGGCGCTCCAGGTGAAGAGATCGACGTTCTCATGGAGGCAGGCCTGTAGTTGTCTCCTCGCTAGGTTGGGGAGTCCTGCTCCGATCTTCACGGTTTTGTTTACGTCGTCCCCGAGTGTTACGATCTCGAACTCACCGTCTGAGATGGGGCGTGCTGGGTGGGTGGGCTGCCCGTTGGACTGGTTGGCTTTGCTGGGCTCTTCTTCATGATCGTGTCATCAGTGAAGCGGATGTCGAGGTCCACGGATCCGATGAGCTCCTTCGGTTCACTCTTTGGCGTCGCGGTGGGGGCTGCCTTGTTAGTTGCTGGAGCGATGGTGCTTAGACCTTTCAGCGCGACCTCGAAGCACCTCCGGGAAGCTTCGATGTCGCCATTCAGGGTCACCACGCCCCCCCTCGTATAGTATTTCATCTTTAGGTGGACGGTGGAGGGCACCGCGGTGAGTTCTGCCATCGTCGTCTTGCCCAGGATACAGTTGTAGAGGGACAGACACTCAATAACTAAGAAGCGGATATTGATCTCCCTGGCAGTTTCCTTCTCCCCGAATGTGACTTTCAACTCCACGTATCCCCATGGTCTTGTCGTTGTCCCGTTGAACCCCTGGAGGCAGAGCCCACGTAGGGGGATAGGTTAGATTTGTCGAGCTGGAGGGTCGTGAAAAGGTGGGTGTACATGATATCCACCGAGCTGCCTCCATCGACCAGGATGCATCTGACATCGAAGTTCGCCATCTGCGCCTGTATCAGCAGGGGAATGTTGGAGTTGGGAGAGCCCCCAGGAAGTTCCTCGAGGTAAAAGGTGATCGGATTGGATCGACCGCGAAATTTGTTGAGAGTGCTCATCTTGTCGGAGTTGCTTGTGATAAGCTCTTTGAACTTTCTCTTTACTGATCCTATAGACAGGTTCCTCGGGGATCCGCCGAAGATGACCATGGCTCTTGGAAAGTATTCTCATTGACTGGTAGGGCGTACGGGTTCGTCGGGCAGACTCGGGCTGTCGGGGAGGCCGAGTTCTCTTTGAACGAACCAATCCTCAGGGCGGCTGACACATAGGGCGACCTGGAGGCCGTTGTCACCGTCTGAAGAGGGAAGCTCTTCGACTCTTTTGGCCTCGGGAGCGTCTTGCCTCGGGGTTTCTCCTCCCCAGGTGTATCTCTTCAGGTGGCCGTCTTTAATCAGGATTTCGATCGCGTCCTTGAGGTGGATGCAGTCTTCTGTAACATTTCCGTGGCTCCTGTGGAAACGAAAATAATTTGATTTGTCCATGTTAGGCTTGGGGGTTGTTGGTATGGGGAAGCGGACACCTCCCTAGACAAATTCGATCTTGGCGCATTCGGCCAGTATGCGTTCGCGGGAAGCGACTAGGGCCGTATACTCCGTGAATCGGCCGGCGGGACCGCGCTGCTCACGGGGGCAATCCTCCCGTCGGCGATCACCTCCGCGCCGGTGGCTTGAAGTTCCGTCCTCTCGGTGCCCGCGGGGGGCTTCTCTGTCTCGCGTGTCTCGGGCGGAGTTGGCTGCTTGGGTTTCCTCGAACCGGATGTAATGCGCGGCTCTGTCGAGGAAGTCCTGTAGGGAGGCTGGATGGTGTATGCCCACGGCCTCGTAGAATTTGGAGTTGCGGCGCAGGCCCTGCTCCATTAGGTAACACTTCATCTCGTCTGACGTCGTCACCTGCACCACCTCCCGTGTGAATCTTTCGATCTACTTCCGGAGAGGCTCGTCGGGAGCTTGGATTATAGCGCCGAGTGCGGCTTCCGTGTTCGGATGGCGTCGGGATGCTGTGAAGTGTTTCGAAAACAGGTCCTTCAGAACCTTCCACGACGTAATCGATTCGGGCTCCAGACTTTTGTACCACGTCATGGCACCTTTCCTCAATGTTGTCGGGAATAGTCTGCATTTGATAGCTCCTCGGACATTTCGGTAGTCGAGCATGGCCTCGATGTCTTCCAGGTGATCGTCTGGGTCAGAGGTGCCGTCATATGTCGAGAGCGTCGGGGGCTTCTCCATCCCGTGGGGAATGGGGGCGACCATGATTTCCCAGGATAGAGGAGTCCTGTAGTCTTCTTTGTCACTGAGAGTGGGTGATCAAGGGGGAAACAGGCCATTTGGTGGAGGCGCCTGGTTTCGGCCCCTCGGCCTCCTGACCGGGGGTTCGACGCGCGAAGGCCTGGTCGGGGGATCTGCTCTGTTTTGTTGTCTCTTACGAACTTATCTCGTTGGAGATCTGGTCCGCTCCCGCACTACTTCGGTTCGGGGCCTCTCCATCAGGGGTTTTCGATCTCTGGGATAAGGTGAAGGGCTCCTCGAGTTCCCATTCTGGTCTTCCTGCAGAGGGGATCTTGGAGGGACCTCGCGCTCTAGTGCGCCAATCCATGCGTTTTGTTGAAACAACAGCTGGTTCGTCTGGTTGATGGCTGCGAAAAGGGCGGCCACAGCCGGGTCCGCTCCGGCTGGAACAGAAACAGGCTGGAATGCTGCTGGGCTCCGGGGTCGGTGGACAACCTGGTGTGCTGCTTCCGCGGACGAAGAAGAGGCGGTCCGGCCGTCTCTCTCGTCGGTCTCCTGTGGACGGGATGTCTCTGTTTGCTTGCCACCGTTCGCGGCAGGGGTGAGGATGAAGTCGGGAACGACATCGTCGTGGTGTGGGCTAGCCATGATCGAGGAGTGTTGGTGAAACTTTGGTTTGCTGCTCGGAGTAACGGAGAAGTTTCTGTTTCCACAGACGGCGCCACTGATCTGACCTGATCAGAAGGGGATCACTAGCTGGCCACACTCTATTGGGTTGCTGCCTGTTCACCGGTGATGATGAGGAGGAGGGGGTGTACCTTCAAGGCACTCCGATGCCAAAGTAAGTATATGGGCAGATTGATCACAAGTACAGAAAAGGGGTAAGAAGTGAATTACCTGACCCTCTTGTGAAAGAGGGTATTTATAGAGAGACCCCAGCGCTGGGTCAACGATCACTTGCGTTGAGCTGGATTTCCAGGCCCAACCCAGGTGACTGCTAGGGCTTACGTGGCGTAGTGAAGACCAGGACGTGGTCTTCGCCCTAGTCCAACTGTTCCTTGATCTCCGGAAAGTGGGTTTGACATGCTCTTTCGGAGGTGGGTAGTTGGTTGGTGACGTGTCCCCGCGGAGGGGAGCACGTGGAGAACATGCGCGTGGCACGTTGCTCTCCCCGCGGAGGGGAGCCCACGAGGTTCCCTGAAGGTGTGTTGTTCTCCCCGCAGAGAGGAGCACCCGAGGGCGTGGGAGAGACACGTTGTCCTGCTCGGAGGTATGAGGATTCCGCCCGTGGAGGGCTGCTCTGTCCGACGAGGGACAATGGTTGGCAGCGCCTTCCCGCGAAGGGGAGAGCGCAAGGGGCATCCTGAGGCACGCTGTTCTCCTCGGCGGGAGCATGCTCTGCCCATCGAGGGGTCACGTGTCCGACCGTCCTACTTAAACCATATTGGGATTTTATTGTGTATCATTGGACTGAGCCGCGAGGTGAGGCAGGGGCCCAGGCCAGAACAAAGATAATCCCTAATCAAAAGATCACATTGTTACTTTGGTCACCTTATACTTATTTCATAAGCTCTTTTTCTTGGTCTCTATATTCTATAATTTTTTTTTATTCAACTGCACTTTGATTCAAGTTGAGTACAAGGTCGTCTTAATCAATATTGAGGCTTAAAGCAAACTCTAAAAATTGAGTTTTTATAAAATTAATTTTTTTAATAACAATATTATATATATATATATATATATATATATATATATATATATATATATATATATATATATATATATATATATATATATATATATATATATATATATATATATATATATATATATATATATATATATATATATATATATATATATATATATATATATATATATATATATATATATATATATATATATATATATATATATATATATATATATTGCTTTTTGAGATGTAAAATCGTTAATTGAAGTATCATAATCGGTTTTTTGTAAAATAAAATTTCAATGAATAGTAAAGACAACTAATTTAACTTTTATTAAGACATTGTTGATCTTAGATAGAATTTTATTAGTTTTAATTTTAAATAAATATAACTAGGCCTTTTAATTTTCTGTAGCAACATCAATGAACAATCACCTATATTTTCATATTTACTTTTTTATTAGTTTTAATTTTTAATAAATTTACATAAAAACCCTTTTTTTGATGTAATAAAAGTTTCATTTCTTCTTCTTATTTTTTGTTGTTGTAATTTTGAATAATCTGATTCATATTTTCGAGTTGACATTATATATTTAAGGGTTAAATATATTTGTGGTCCTCCTAAATATCTCAAATTTCGGTTTTAGTCCCTCAAATATTTTCTTCAAAGAACGGTCATCCTAAAATTTTTCATCCACACTTTTGATCCATAATGCTAAAAATGTCGCTAAAACAGTTGCTAAGTAATAAATCGTCGCTAATTCAATCACTAAGTTGTAAAAATTATCGCTAAGTTGCAAGAGGGACCAAAAGGTTGGATGAAATTTTTAGGATGACCATTCTTTGAAGAAAATATTTTAAGGGACTAAAAACAAAATTTGAGATATTTAATAAGACTAGAAACATATCTAATCCTATATTTTAAGATAAAAGAAAAACATAATTTATAAAATATAAAAATAGTACTATAAATAAAGATTAAAGAGAACAAAATAGAACAATAAAACCTGAGTTTCACAAAAGTAGGTGTTACATTGTTACTTGTCTTCTTTTACATTCCACAAAAATAAATTGTTGATTGATTTAAAATATAACAACTTGAAAACATGACAAATATTTTAAAGTTTGAAAATTGAAAGAATTAAATTAACAAAAAAAAATCGAAAGAAATGAAAATGATGATATTGAAATAAATGAATTATACACAAGACTGCAAGCAAATAAACAAACTTAACAAATTGAATAATTCAAGATAAAGAACACATACATGTAAATAGTGACGTAACACTATCGCTACACGAAAAACGATCGGGAGAAAAAGTTGAAAAACAAAGAGTCGCCATTAAACTTTATTTATCCCAAAATGGGAAGGCAAAACATCGAGAAAATCCCAAGAAGAAAGGATAAGATGGTCTCGCAACCAAGAGATGGGTTCGAAAGCCGGTTATGTAAGGGGAAGGTAACATCACCCCTCACATCCATCGTACTCGATGGGAACCATTCTCTTGTCTTATGTGTAAGGATGTTTGCTAAGGAATTTCGAAGGAGAGTGTTCCAAGAGGGAGAGAGAAGGGTTGGAAACAAAGATAAAGAAAATAATAAAGGAAAAAGAAAAAGAAAAAGTGGCTCACCAAGACTTCACGGTCTTGTGCCTATGTATCTTCATTTGAGAAAATGAAGAATCAGAGCGTCCGTAGTTCGGAGGATTACAAATGAAGAAAATGGAAGGGTGCTCGCCAAGGATTGGAGCCCTTGTGCCTACGTATATTCACTTAAAAGAAATAAAGAATCAAAGCGTCTGTAGTTCGTGGGACTATAGTTTGTTGGTGCTTTTTATGGATGATACTAATGTTCGCGTTCTAGCAATTAGGTGTATTGCCGCTTACTCGTGAATTCTTATGTGTTACATGTATTGCAATAGAACGGAAATAACATGCCCTTTTTGAAAAGGATAAGTTTTTGCCATCAAGGCAAGGTGTCACATTTGATTTGTGAATGTTGATTTTAGGGGTGAAATAAGTCCTCAGTTAGGAACCCCTGCGGGTAGTACCCAATTCTTTATCTCAAAGGATTTGTTATGAAAATGGTGTGGCGAATATAATTACGTCTTCATATTGAAAGACGAGTATCATGACCCACATTCTAAAGTGAGCATCCTAATACTCGGAGAGAAAGAAGTCTCCACTCAATCCTATCTCTATAATTCAATACAAAAAAAACCTTATTCTCTTATTTAAGGAGTGTTTTGATTTTGAATGGTAAGTGCTTTATGATAGTGAACTCTAAAGGTAATGTCAAGCACTCAGGATAGGACAAGGCATTCACCTAACCACTCCACAACCATCCAAGTTTAATAAGAAAAGAAGTTTGAAAATACACTTGGTGCAAGACCAAGGTTTTTTAGACTCAAGGAGACAAAAGAGAGAGAGAGAGAGAGAGAGAGAGAGAGAGAGAGAGAGAGAGAGAGAGAGAGAGAGAGAGAGAGAGAGAGAGAGAGAGAGAGAGAGAGAGAGAGAGAGAGAGAGAGAGAGAGAGAGAGAGAGAGAGAGAGAGAGAGAGAGAGAAAATATATGAAATGAAATGAAAGGGTGGTGAGTAGATCAAGGTAGGTTGACGACGACGTGAGTGGTATTTTCCAATCATCGTCTTCGAATATAGGAGGTGCTGGAATTTTAAGTGCATCATAGTATTCGGATGGTTGCATCTTCATTTCTTTAACACATTCATTGATAACATCTAATAAGCAACATGAATCATTAATAGCTGGAGCTTTTAAGAATTGAGCCAAAATAAATTCGAATTTTTCTTCACCAACTTCAAAAGTCATCTTTCCTTTCTTAACATCATTATAACTCCGGTTGTAGCTAAAAATGGTCTACCTAAAATAATAGGTATATTGAAGTCTTCTTTTATGTCCATTATCACAAAATCGGTAGGAATGTAAAACTGACCAATGCAAACTGACACATTCTCTAGCATACCCACAGGATATTTGACAGAACGGTCCACAAGTTGTAAAGACATCTTAGTTGGTCTCAGTTCACCTAAATCGAGTTTCTTACATGTGGATAACAAAATTAGACTAACACTGGCTCATAAGTCGCATAGGCCATTGTCTATGACGTACTTTTCTATTGCACAAGGTATTAAAAAACTACCCAGATCTTTCAGATTAGGAGGCATGTTATTTTGAATTATAGTGCTACACTCAGTGGTGAGCATAATCGTTTCATTTTCCTCAAGCTTTTTCTTATTTGATAAAATCTCTTTGAGAAATTTGGCATATGAAGGCATTTGCGTAATAGCTTCTGCGAATGTGTCGCTACTGCGAAAATCGGCGCCGGCATAACAGAAGAGTCGCCACCGTGCGTTATTTATCCCAAAGGAGGGAAAGGAAACGCTCAGAGAAAACCTAACGAAAAGAGGGAAAAGGAATGGTCATCGCAACCAAGTCCTGGATTCGGGAGTCAGTTACGCAAGGGGAAGGTATTAGCACCCCTCACGTCCATCGTACTCGATGGGATCCACGCTTAATTGTTTATCTAATAAGGGTGTGTTTAGTATCTATGCTAAGGGCTTAGGGACAAAAGAAAAGAAAAGTGACTCGGCAAAGTATCGCACTTTATGCCTACGTATTCCCGTCTGAAACGAGAAATCAGAGTCAACGTAGTTTGCCTAACTACGACCTAAGAAAAGGGGAAAGTTTGCTCACCAAGATATCGCATTTTGTGCCTACGTACTTTCATCTGGTATGAAAGATCAGAGCAGCCGTAGTTCGGGTTACTACGGGGAGACTAGTTTAATCCTAACGTTATCATGCCAAGTTCGTCTTAAGGTTGAAGTTTGCAAAGGGGAAAACTACCCTAATGTCGTCATACATGGTTGCAAAGCCTAATGTCTATCATATTCCATCTTCAACAAGAAGGAATGAAGATCCTAAGGGAAAGGCAAAGGAAGCAACAGAAAACAGATGAGGTAACAGCATACATGAAATGCAAAGTGTAGAAAGGTAAACATGCAATGCAAGTGAGGGAGGAAGTCATCTCAACCTCAAGCCCATAATAAAAGGAAAATGGCCTATTTTAAACATGCAATCTTGGCCACAAGTGAATATAAAGAGATACAAGGCAATAAAACTCACGAATGACGTACGTATACCACAATTTGGAATCATAACGCGCTATCATGAAAGTATGGAACCTAATGGGCAATTATGTATGATAAAACCAGCCAATCAATGATCTACCCATCCTACATAATGTCTATAACAAGCAATATGAACCCTAGCGTTCACCACACAAACAAATCGAGGCCGTTGGAGCCGAAAGAAAACCGAGGTCCGCTCGAAAGTCCAAATTACAAGTCTGAATACAAAAATATAAGAAAAATAGCAAAAGGTGCTAAAAAATTCAAATAAAAAATCTCCAATGCCCTACATCAAGCCACAAACCAGGGGTGAGAGATACCACAAAAATATCCAAAGAGAAATGGTCAAACGAGTTGAAACTATGTCATGTATACAAGAAGAAAGCCAAATTAGCACATAGTGAAGAAAGACCTTCAAAACCCATCAAAATGGTACATTAAAAATCAATTAAAAATATATCTAGGTACCTCAATATGTGTATGAATACCCTGCAAAATATTTGGAATTTAAATGATGTATTGGTAGGTCAAAGAAATTCAACAAAATCATGA
Source organism: Lathyrus sativus (assembly GCA_963859935.3). Classification (NCBI taxonomy): domain Eukaryota; kingdom Viridiplantae; phylum Streptophyta; class Magnoliopsida; order Fabales; family Fabaceae; genus Lathyrus; species Lathyrus sativus. The sequence continues at coordinate 447,097,828 of OZ012738.1, read as the reverse complement.
CACAAGCATTGGCATTTTTATGACGACCCAAATTTAAAAAATTATAATAAAATGTCAGAATGTGATAAAATCGTGATTCCAATTTTATTAAATCCTAGACATCTTAAAGATTCAGCACAAAAAAATGGGGATCAAAAAGATTAATTTTCCTATTTTTTATAATCATTTGAAGTCAGCATATAAAACAGAAAAATAAAAGAACATATGGAATAGCATGAACACATGAGAAAACAAGAGAAATAGTGAGAATAAATAAAAGTGGCAGGGGGAGGGATCGAACCCACGTTCTCCCAGCCCCCTGTATGAGCCAAAACGACGTAGTTTTGGTCTAGGACACATGGCATAGTGCCTGGCCCTTGGATGGGTGAAAAAAGTCCACTTTTCTGCATTGATCCGATGACTACTACTTGTCTTCTCCACTTGGATGAAAAAAATGAGGGAAAATGCAACAAGCTTTGAACATGGCGGCTGGAGGTGAGTGTTCTTGGCCGGAAAACTTTGAATGCTTCTATCTCCTTCGTTTCTTGTCCAAATCCAATGATTTTTAGATGAATCTTGTGGGATTTTTCGAGAGGAATCCAAATATACCATTATTTTCCCTTGAAATGACCTCTAACTCAAAAACCGTATATGAATCTCAAACTTTCAAGAACACCAAATTGTCATAAAAACCATCTTTTTTGTACTAGAATCCATGTAGGAGATGAGAGCAATGTAATGCAACGACAATAATGCAAGAAAGACTCTTAAATCATGATTTATGTTGAATTCTTTATACCTTTGAAAAATGAATTATGGAGCTTTAATGGAGCACGAATTTCCTTAGAAAAATGTGTAGAAACCTTCAATAATTCTTGGTAGAGGTATTAGGATCAAAGAAAATGCTTGAATTGGTGAGGAAATGAAAATCACTTTTCACTTGGAGCTTACTTTTCCGTGTTGATACAACCATGGAATTGCACTAAAGACTTCTCAAAAATTGATGGAAAAATTCTATGGAGTATATTGAATTAATTGGTAATGAGAAAGGATCAAAAAAATGGAGAGAAAAAAGGATTGAAAAAAATGGAAATTCAAATATGTGAAAGTGTGGGAAAATGGAAAAATGATGGAAGAAAAAGTGGTGAAGAAGAATGCAAATGCCTTGATTTTGGTTTATATACATTTCATGTATCATAAGAAACTTCCAAGGCCAAAAATAGTTCCTTGTTTCTAGTCTTAAGGCAAAAATCCAAAGTGTTACTTGAATTGTAAGAAATCTTGAAATAGCTCATGATAAAATCCTCAAATGAAAAATGTAATAATGTCATTGTTCTTAAAAAATGATTTCCATTCAAAATGAGTACAAATATGGATTGGTTTGGTTAAATTTTGACAAAATACCAAACTAGGCCATTTCACATGTTTTCACCAAAGTGACTTTCATCAATCTTCAACCATGAGCTAACCCATTAAAACCTTGAGGTTTAGTTGACCAAATGACCCCATTTGGAGCAACTTTCACGTTGGAAAAAAGTCCATTTGAGTTATGCAAAGTATTGAACTTGACCTGTAATTTTATGACCTGTAATCATAGTTTTCCAAGATGAACCCCACACAAGCATCTGAACTTCTCAAGGGCATGAACCACGTCCTGGTGACTTTAGTGATTCCTCAAGATCGAATAAAACCTCTAGATAGGCCTCTCTTGATGTATATCACACTTGATCCCCTGCATAAATGCTAATGTAATGCTATGATAATGCTATGATGATGTTATGCTAATGTAAAAACAAGAAGGAAAAAGTTGGGCAAATTTTGGGGTGCAACAGCTGCCCTTATTCAAGCGACTTGGACCTGAATGAGTGAAAAGCGAACGGCTTTCAATCAATCAAGGTAAAAGACGGTTGAATACCAAAAGAACCCGGAAATTTGCCAATCGCAGAAATAAACTGCAAACTCTGATTGGGATAGAATCTCCGAAGAAAACGAACATAATGAACATCTTGAACATCCCACAAAGGGAAAGAGAAACTTAATCAAGTAACTCTGCTTTAGGAAACACGTAACTGGCCTTAGTCTGAACACCACCTTGGCCAAAGAACAATCTTTCGAATCGTCGGAATCTGAATACTCAACGCACGATAGGGCCTCATCAAAATCTGTCGGAATCTGGATATTCAACGCACTGACCGGAGCCTGGATGCTCGACGTAACTGGTGATTTCACTGGGGATTTATGAGAGCCTGGATACTCGACGGACGAAACAATACATACAAACCGAACATTCACCGGAATCTGGGCATTCAACAGAGAGAGAGTACTATTGCAACACTTACTAGGATCTGTATACCCAACTGCCTTTATCGGAGTCCGAACACTCAACGGACAAAGCAAAACGTTACAAATTGGAAATTTCACCAGAATCTGGATATTCAATGGAGGAGCCGGAGCCTAAACACTCAACGTAACACATCGGAGTCTGAACACTCAACGCCAAAAACCGGAGTCTGATAACTCAATGCAACAAATCGGAGCCTGTATATTCGACGAAACTACAACGAAGCAACAAACTGGAGCCTGGATACTCAACGAAACCACACTGGAGCCTGGATACTCGACGGACGAAAACACACCGGAGTCTGGATACTCAACGGAGCGACAAACCGGAGCCTGGATACTCGACGAAGCAACGAATCGGAGTCTGAACACTCAACAAAAACACACCGGAGTCTGAACACTCAACGAAGCAGCAAACCGGAGCCTGGATACTCGACAGACAAACACGCAGCGGAGCCTAGATACTCAACGAAGATACAAATCGGAGCCTGGATACTCAACGAAAACACACCGGAGTCTGAACACTCAACGAAGCAGCAACCGAAGCCTGGATACTCGACGGACGAATACGCACCGAAGCCTGGATACTCAACGAAGCGAACAGATCGGAGCCTGAACACTCTACGAAGCAAATAGATCGGAGCCTGAACACTCTACGAAGAAAACAAATCGGAGCCTGAACACTCGATGAAGCAAACAAATCGGAGCCTGGATACTCGACGAAGATACAAATTGGAAAGAGAATACTACAAATACTTATCAAGATCACCTTACAAAATCTTTACCGGAGTCCGCATACTCGACGAGAGAAAGAATCAATACACACTGGAGATTACCGGAGCCTGGATACTCGACAGAATAGCCACGAACACTAATAGGGGTCTGGACCCTTGCTTGATTTTACCGGAGTCTGAACACTCAACGTACTGACCGTAGCCTGAATACTCAACGTAAAAACTAATGTCTGAATACCACAGCTCCATGCTGGGGAGAAAAACTCTGAACAACTTTGGAAGATACGGTCACAACTCTGCTGAGGGACATACCAACAAATCTGGAGTTACAAACTTTACTGGAGATGAACAAATCTCTGCTGGGGATGAGCGACTTTTGCTGAGGAACAGGGTGAAGGTCCTGCATGCTCCCTGTAACACATCTTACACTGTTGGGGTCACGAACGACTTGCTGGAGCATATTCCACACATGCCTGGTGGAGAGAAATCTGATCTCGACTCACTGGGGAACAAACCCATACTCGTACTCTGTGGGGATTAGAGGTACGCCTGACCCACTGCTGGGGGTAAAGATGCAACTTCCATCTGCTAGGGAAAGATCTTTGATTATTGGAAAAATAAGCTTCATCCGAACCTCTCTGAGAATTTTCCCCAAGCGTAATGCCCCTGCCCCAATCTGATTCTTGGGAAGGTCTACGCTGAGAAGAAAATAGCTTGCCATGAGACGACCCCGAGATGGCTTGCCCCAGAATCTGGACCGTGAGAGGATCCTTGGTTGAATAGTTCGGATAAGCTCTAGAGGTATGGAGAAGAACAAATTATTTTCCTCATAGGGTGGCATGCCCCAGCCTTGTAATGGCTTTGCCTCTGATTGACTAGTTTGCGGAGTGGTACCCCCGATTGCGAGAGATTTACCAAATCTCGATCTGATTGCCCCAGATTAACTGATTCTTGGATGGCTGACCCTACTGGGGGTTATTTGATAATAGCTGGCCACAACTCAACGGAGTATTCAGGCGTTCTACATTCTATCCTGATCAAACTTTCCACTGTGGAAACTTTCCTGCGGTCGAGCGCTTACTCGCAAGTAAAACAAGTTGTTTTGCATAAAAGATATATTAAATGCAATGCATATGACAGTTTTTCTTCAAAACCCAATCCTGTTCACCGGAAAAATTTATGACATATAATGAACGAATCAATTATCAAAGTGTCAAAATTAATACAACGCTGTAAGAGGAATCCTTTTTGGAGTCAGTTTCGATGCGATCTTTACCAAAGTATGCTCTCGAACTAAACTGTTTCAATTAGTACTTTTGAAGGTTGTAACATGGTCGGGTTCACGGTTAACAAGGAAGGATATAAGGCTCAAAATTCATTTCAACCCACCCATTCTCCTTGATGTTCTCCAATCCTATGTTCAGCTAATTCGACCTTAGCGTTCACCTTTCAAAGGTGGAATGATAGGAGTGATAGTTCAGGAAATCACATGCTTTCTGAAGTGACAGTCATTCCCTTTCCGTCTTCGTAGTGCCTGGAGTCACACGATTTCGTTCTTGCTTGAGGATTTTTCTCTTGTAATCCTTTTCGTTTTTTTTTCGCTTTTTCCATTCCCTAATTTTTGTCTGGACTAACTCTTTTGAGTTTCTGATTTTGAAGTCCAGCGGGATACCCTGATTTTTGCCTAAGTCGCTTGTTCCCAAGATTCGACTTAGCGGGCTTTTTCTTTTGATTTTTTCTTTTTGAACAAATCATGTGACACCGGCTTGTCTGACTTGTTAAGAGAGATTGTGACTGTTTCACTCCTTATCGGCAAGGTTTAACCATTTTGGTCCTTTAGGCACGACCTATACAAGTGTGATTTATCCTTGAACGGACATTCCTTTTGCAATTCGGACGCTTGGTCAAATTAACCGACACCTACCCTGCCCCAGGTTAAGATTGAGGGTTTTTCATTTTCAGAAAGAAACTCCTACTACAAGGCTCAAAGGGGTTGACAAGGGATTATCTTCCTTATATCTCTGGTGTTTATGGATTTGGAACAATGCCTGTATATCGTCAACAGGTTATTCTATCCAAGAGCATACAATCGGCAGCTCATGCATTCTTCGATTTCGTCATCCTCCCCGGATTCCACTTAAACAAGCGTTTGAAATAAAAGATAGCAATAAAGTGAACACGAATAGATTAATTCAAAACATGCATATTTATTTCATTTATCAATATCAATTGAAAACAACAAGCTTTACAAGTGAAATGTGCAATTAAACAGGAAAGAAACTACAAATGTAAAGCAATGACATGCAAAATGCAGATTGCCAGCTCCTGAGAACTGGGCTTCTTGTGTCTTGACTTGTGGGTGACTCAGCTGCTTCCGGCTTGTCTGTGGTTTGGCAGAGGATTCTGTACCATGTTGGGTACTTCATGCTAGAAGTTTATGGCTTTACTGTCAATTAAATCTTGCAGCTTGTGCTTAAAAGCCTTACAATCGTCAACGTTGTGCCCGGGTGCCCCCGAGTGGAATTCGCAGCGGGCATTTGCATCATAGCCAGGTGGTGGTTGGCCTGTCAGAGGGTCCAAGGTTCTCTTCTGGATTAACTGCAGTTGTAGTAACGTCTGAAGCATCTGGGAGTACGGCATTGGCGGCGTATCGAATACTCTATTCGCTCCCCTCGAATTCTGGTACTTCCTGTAGCCCTGTTGATTTTGCTGCTGTTGTGATTGTTACGGTATCGGAATGATAACACTTGCAGCCTGATGATGATGACACTGATCTTGATATCTACCTCTGCCTCTACCCCGAGAGCTTGATGTCGCTTGCGTGAAAATAAGGTGCCGGCGCAACAGAAGAGTCGCCACCTTTCGTTATTTATCCCTCAGAGCGGGAAAGGAAACGATCGGAAAAACCTGACGAATAAGGGTAAGACAAGGTCATCGCAACCGTTGTCTGGGTTCGGGAGTCGGTTACGCAAGGGGAAGGTATTAGCACCCCTCACGTCCGTCGTACTCGACGTGATCCTCGCTTGTTGTGTTTACTTGGACGGGTTGGTTTTATTCTATCTACCTATCAAGGCTGGCTTAAAAAAGAAAAGAAAAATGACTCGGCAAAGCATCGCGCTTTATGCCTACGTATTCTCATCAGAGAATGAGAAATCAGAGTCAACGTAGTTCGGCCTACGAAGGGTTATGGGGGAAGGTAGCTCGCCAAGACATCGCCATCTTGTGCCTACGTACTCTCAACAGGCATGAGAGATCAGAGCTCACGTAGTTCGGGAAACTACGGTTTATTTCCTGTCTTTTACGAAAGAAGTGTTTTTTATTGTGTTTGCAATTTCAATCGCACTAGAGACTATGACCTGAGAGTGAATGCGTCGCATGTCACCCAAAGGGTACCATACTAAACATCCAGACTGTGGAAAAGAAACTCTCCCACAATCCTTTCTCAGATAGCTTAAGGCTCGTAATGTACGAAAGAAACCATTCATGATTACTGTATCTTAAACTTTTTTTTGAGATGAGAAGAGAACAGGCCCAACTAGGAGGGAGACTATCAAGTCCTACTGTTGTCATGCCATGGATTCATCCTATGGTTGAGGTTTGAACAGGGAACTCCTAGAAGTTGTCATGCATAGGTTTCAACCTAAAATTCTATCATCAACTCCTTATCAAAGGAAATGAGAGTCCTAAGGGATCATGTCAATGATACACCAAAACAGACAAAGCATCAACTTAACAGTAAAATGCATGCAATGCAAGTGAGGGATGAAATGTGTGTGGGGCTTCAGCCTCCACAAGCTCATCTCAACCTCAAGCCAGAATGGATAACAGTAATCATACTGAAATATAAAACATGCTATCAAGCAATAATAGTAAACTGCAATCATACAGATAAAATGAAATGAAATGCCATCAGGCAAACAAACCACATGGGCAAGGGAGCTGGGCTCTACCGAATACCCGCAAGCAAAGCCACACAATAACAATACAAGCAGAGGGAGCAACTCAACCCCTAGTGTAATCATGCTCCTAGAGTCTACTTATTCTAGATATGAACTTATTCTAATGCATCAAACAAGTCAAACAAAACACATCAATACAGTAAAAGAAAAGAAAAGAAAGCAGATCAACTCCTCTCTCAGCTCCAAGCTTCAGCTCTTCCAACAGCAATTCAGTCTTCAGACTTCAATCACTCTTGACAAATATCAATTGCTTTTCCAGGTTTCAACCCTTCAACATAAGTTTCAACTTATCTTCTCCTTTAAGCTTCAGCTTCTTGATCAGCTTCACCTTCAGGCTTCACTATCAATCATAAGTACCAACTTGGCTCCTTCAGGATCTCCAGGTATCAAAGTGAGTATCAACTTCCTTTGTTCTTCAAGCTTCAGCTCTTCAGAATCAATCTCAATCACTTAGAAGTGTCAACTTCATCCTTCAGTCTTTACTTCATCTTCAGGGGTCTTCAAGTATCAACTTGCTCTTGCTGCTCTTCAAGCTTCAGCTGGAATGGCAATGCTCAAGGATTCATCCTCTTCCATACTCTTCATTGAAGTATTCATCTTTAAACTCAAGCTCAACATCTCTCAAGACAATCAAACCAAGGGAAATCACTTACTGGATAAGCTGGGGGATATTGAACTGCTTATTGACCACCAAAGGTGACCTATAAGGGTTCAACATCAAAGGAATGGTTCCCTCAAAAGTTCTACTTCCTAGGTACATCACTTATCCCTCCAAAGGAGAGAGGTGTATACCATGGAAGGACTTTGAATCATAGGGAGGTCTAAGCTCTTCCTAATCCCTAACCCTAAAAACAACAACAAAAAAGAAATAAGATCAAGCTCTCAAGCTCCTCAATGCATCTTCAAACCTTCTACTATGCTCCTCAATGCTCCTTAGAACAATACCAAGCTCTCCAAGCCCACAAAGCAAAGCAAACAACAATACAAACCCACAAGGGCAACACAAACAATCATCAACTACAAAAATCATCTAAAAATAGTATACTACTATATTAAATCCTAATATAATTTCTAAGGGATCCTACATACCTACCCTTAATTCCCTATATGTCCCATAGTCTAACTTGTCCTAAAAACCCAAAATTCTAATGTTATTGCACCTATGTTGAAGTTTTAACCTAATTCTACACAACCTAATGGCATCTAATCAAAAATATCCTAAAATTCATCACAAAATTATGGAATAAATCCAGGGGGAAGCTAAAGCTTATATCTGACTATCCTAAAAAGAATGACCTAAAAATACTAAGGGAACTACCTAAACAAAATTCTACAAGTTCAGGTATCAACATAAAAGAATTAAAATGCAATAAAAGAAGAAAATATACAAAAAATATCAAAATGCATGAGATGAAAAATGTTTTTGTTTTATATTTTTCTTGACAAAAATATGAAATAGGAGAAAAAACTCCCATTAAAAAATCTTTATTTTTCCATTTATTATGAATTTCCAAAGTTTGAACTAAAATGGAGAAAAATAAAATGAAAATATGGATATGGGGTGCAGCAAGTAAACATATGCAGTTCATTATGCGCTTGGGCTGAAAATAGGGGGTACAAAAAGTAGCGCGCCGGGCCCAAAATTAAATCAGAAAAACAATTAGAAAATCAAACAGAAAATGAAAAATGAGCGGTGAGAATAGCAAGGAATTTCAGTGCAAAATGGATTGGGCTTCAAGAAGGGGGTGTGGGTAGTCAATAATCACTCAAGCCCAAGAACCACCGTTTAATGAAACGGTGCATTTTAGGCGTTTCTGATTTCCCTCTCAAAACGAAATCAAACATGGGCCGTTGGATTAGTTCTCAGGTCAATGGTCAAGTTAGCATCTCACGGCTGGGACTCATCTTCTTCCTCCAACCTAGGGTTTGGCCATGAAACTCCATGAAAACGCAGAAACACAAACTTCATACTCATACTTCCATCCACTCGTGTTACCTCAAATCAGCACCAAATTCAACAATTCAAAGCATGAAATTGCTCAGTTTTTCTCCCTGATCACGATCCTAGTCTTGGATTAAACTGAAATGGTCTCTATCATCAAACCCGATGGTGCACCTCAAATTAATCTCAAACCTCAACTTCAACAATTCTTGGATTTCTTTGCATCAAGATGTTCACCTCACTCCACTGGTTAAAACAAGATATCAAACACTCATTCTTTCTATCCATGTCACGAGTTCTTGCTCATCAAAGTAATGGTGTCACACTCTCAAACTCCACCAAATGATCCTAAACTCTTCAGAATTCATCACCTAGGTGTCTCTAGCCATTCTACACTAATAATTCAACCTAACCATGCCTAAATAATGATGTAGGGAAGAATTTGCAAACCTGTTTTCTTGGATTGACAGAGGTAGTAGATCTTCAATTCAACACTTGAAACTCTTCAGAAGTGATCCTTAGATGATGATTCTTCTTCTGTTTGCAAAAAATCTGAGGGAGAAAGCTTGCACTTCAAGATTCGAGTATGAGTTGCTTCTTGCAAAATAAATGGCTAAACCTTCAATCTTCCACCAATGGCACTTCAATTCAGTATGCACACACTCAGAGGGATCTATGGAAAGTTTTTGTGAAGAAAAAAGGGATGGAAATGAGGAAGAATGAAGAAATTGAACTTGACTTGCAATGGAAGATTTTGGTTTCACTCTCTCTTCTCTACACCAATTCTCACCAACCTTGCATCTGAGCAAGTTACATTCATCTTATAGAGTGGTTTAGAATCATCTAGAACCATCTAGGATCATCCAATGAGAAATTGAACTTTTCATGTCATGACATTTTGAATCCAATTCTCCTTACATGCTATCTCATGCCAAGCTTCTCATACCCTTCAATTCTGACTTGAATTTATCCCCATATGAGATTTATGATGAGTTACAATGCATAACCAACTTGTACATTGAGTTCTTTTGAGTTTTGCCTTGGTACCTTAATATGCAAGTAAGCCAATTCCAAAGCAGCCCTATGATCTAAGCCTCAAATCAAAATTGTGGTTGAACCATTATTCTTAGAATGTCACTTGGAGTCAAAATGACCTATTACATGACATGGTTTGGATTTATAACTTGGGATTTCCATTTTTCAATTTCACCTTAATTAACTTATGCCTCCATTTTAGGCCATTTTTATCACTTTTTGATACAAGCCTTTTCAACATCTCATGACCTCCCTACTAGCCTTAAAACATCATTCTAAGCAAGTTTTATGTTGAAGATTTTTCCATTTGAAGCTTGGAAGTAGGATATATGGCCTTATGCTTGAAATGACCTATAACCTCCAAATGACCAAAATGCCCTTGACTTGCCAAAGCCATAAGTTGAGTTCTACAAATCCTATCAAGGACTTCTAGTACTCTCTAGAAATCTAAGAAGATGATCTACAACATTAATGTTGACCAAGAATCCATAGGAATCATCCTACTAGGGAAACAGTTGGATGCAAGTTGGGTGACTTTCAAGGACCCAGATTCACATACCTCAGATGACCTGTAATTTGTCAAAGCTATAACTTGAGCTCTAAAAATCCTGTCAAGGACTTCTAGTACTAAAATTAAACATAAGAACAAGCTCTACAACATTCATGTTGTGGGGAAGATGAGATGACAATCCCATCTTGAGCTAAACTGCCTTGAAGATAGGGATCAAACTAGGGGATTTTACACTGTCAATCCTTAGAAACCCTAGCTTAAAACTTCTCAAACTCCTCAATCATGATGAGTTGGTCTAGGAATCATCCTTATAGCATCTAAATGCATCATTCCATGATCACATGGCTCTTGGACTAGGTCTCAACCCTCTCCAAATCTTCAGTTGACCTAGGGTTGACCTAGTCAAACCCTAATTCCACCACTCATGGCTGAATCTTCTGAATTCTTGTACAATGACCTCTCTAGGCTTCATGATGGCTTTCAAGACATCTCATAAGCTTTATCAAAGCTTCAAGTTCACCCTCATAGTCCCAGAATCATCTGAGGAGCTCCCACAACTCTCAAGTTATGAGACACACAACCCTTGTTTCAACCAATTCCTCTGAGGATCTCTTGAGTTCTCTAACAAAGGTATCAACCTTTGAACACTTGAACAAACTTCTTGACTTTCTTCATAGCCTCATATAACTCTTTCTAGGTAATCATACCTCTTGATCTACTGCACCCATATCAATGAGAAGAAGATGATGAATGAGATGAACCACAAACTTGGTAAATAAATGTTGGTCAAATTTTGGGGTGCAACAGCTGCCCCTATTCAAACGGCTTGAACCTGACTGGGTGAGGAGCGAACGGCTCTCAGCCAATCAAGGTGCGATACGGTTGAATACCGATAAACCCGGAAATTTGCCAACTGCACGAGCACACAGTACTCTGGCTGGAACGAATCTTCGAACACTGAAATAATAGCTGCACGAAAACTATCTGGAGACATACTGATCTGAACCTTGTCGTCAGTTATCATGAAGATAAAGCGTCTGACATCACCGTCGGACAACCAAAACACCCAACATCGCCGCTGGAAAACTAAATCACCTGACATCGCTGCCAGAAACAAAACATCCAACATCGCCGCTGGGGCACCAAAGAATCTGACATCGCCGTCCGAAACAAACATCCAACATCGCCGCTGGAGACAAAATCACCTGACATCGCCGCCAGAAACAAACATCCAACATCGCCGCTGGAGAGCTCAAAATCATCTGACATCGCCGCCAGAAACAAACATCCAACATCGCCGTCGGAAACAAATATCCAACATCGCCGCTGGAAAGCTAAATCACCTGACATCGCCGCCAGAAACAAACATCCAACATCGCTGGTGGAGAACTCAATCACCTGACATCGCCGCCAGAAACAAACATCCAACATCGCCGCTGGAGAACTCAGAACCCGACATCGCCGTCGAACAACCAAAATACCCAACATCGCCGCTGGAGAACTAAATCACCTGACATCGCCGCCAGAAACAAACATCCAACATCGCCTCTGGAGAACTAAAGAACCTGACATCGCCGTCATAAACAAACATCCAACATCGCCACTGGAGAACTAAAAATAATCTGACCTCGCCGTCAAAAACAAACATCCAACATCGCCGCTGGAAAACTCAAAATAATCTGACCTCGCCGTCAAAAACAAACATCCAACATCGCCGCTGGAAAACTCAAAATAATCTGACCTCGCCGTCAAAAACAACTATCCTCTGACCTCGCCGTCAGGGTGAAGACAATCCATTAGGGAATTGGTCATACGGTAACCGGTAATACCTAGTCGATCATGCCATCAGGCATCCAAAGAACACTGTCGGGCATCAGCCGGACTTCAACCATCAGGTTGATCATGCCATCAGGCATTCAAAGAAATTGTCGGGCATCAGCCGGACTTCATCAGCAAGTCGGGAATAGAATTCTTGGTCAATCATGAGCCAACTGGGAACATCTAAACCTCTGCCATCAGGCACTCCGCATCAGCTGAGAGAACTGCTTCATTAACACGGTCAGACTTCAATCATGGAGTCTTCAAGGGAGGTTTCAACTTCGCCGCTAGAAAACCTGCTGGGGAGGACGCTTCGCCGCTGGGGAATCTGGAGAACTATCAAGTAACTCCGCTCCGGGGGTCCAGAAATCATTCTGGATGAATCAACTCTGCTGAGGACTTCAAGAATCATCTTGGACAAATAACTCCGCCGGGGACCTTCAAGAATCATCTTGAACCGGTAACCATTTTGGAGAATTCAGGAATCATCCTGAGCGAACACTCTGTTGGGGGATTTCAGGAATCATCCTGGGCAACCTTTACTGGGGACCCTACTGGGGATCTTAAGAATCATCTTAAGCACATGACCCTGCTGAGGAATTCAAGAATCATCTTGAACCGAAGACTTCGCTGGGGATCTCGAGAATCATCTTGAGCAAGCGACTTCGTTGGGGAGAATGTCAGGAATCATCCTGAGCAACTGATCCTTTGGCGGAACACCTGCAAAACAAGAACGGTAACAACCTAGATCATGCTTATTATGCCTATGCTTCGGCAATGGCGCAATGCTCCACACGGTGGAAATGCTATGCATTTATAATAAATGCTATGCAATCATGCACAATGATGCGATCCCATCAGTAAAATAAATGCCGAAGGGAGAATCCTCCTGTCAAGGGGGAAAAACTACTCAGATAGAGGAATCATCCTGCTGAGGAGAACATGGTCACACCAATCTCAATTGGACTCCGCAGGGGACACAACTTCAGTTGACTGCTGCGGGGGAAACAACTTCAGTTGACTGCTGCAGGGTGTTGCACCCCAAAATTTGACCAACCGGGTCTCGCACTTGGCTCGATGTTTCGACGCATAACCGCATTCGCATCTGCATATCGCATACATTGCATCGTTCGTTTGTTTTGATTTTATCAGGGATCACAGCTCCCGTCTCGTGTTTCAGGTGTTTTTGATATGTAGAATCGATTTTTGGGTTATTTCGGGGCCCGTTTATTTTTACCGATTATTTTTGTGTCGTTTGGTGATTATTTTGTCCCTCTGGGAATTGTGATGATTTTTCTGGATTTTATAGGATTTTTTAGGGTTTAAATAGCTTTTAAATCAATTTTTAGGATTTAATAAAATTTTTTAATAGATTTTAATATTTTTAAATCAATTTTTTAGCATTTTATAGAATTAAATAGATTTTTAAATTCATTTTAGGATTTAATAGATCTTTTATAGATTTTAATATTTTTAGATAATATGGTAGTATAGTTTTTTTAGAAATTCAAATAGAATTTAATTGTTTTCTAGAATTTCTTTTATAAAAATAATAAATGTTTAGAGTTTCTTTTATAAAAAATAAATAGGTTTTTATTTTTTTCTGTTATAGTTTTAATAGACATTTAATCAATTTTAGATTTAATTTTCTGATTAGTATGTTAGGGTATTAGTTTAGTGGGATTAAGTGTTGATTAGTTGTTTTAATATCATAATCCAATTTTGTGCAGATTTTTGAAGTCATTTTCGTATTGGGCTTAGTTCCTTTTTCGCAGGCCCAGTATGGGGGTTTTTGTCCATGATTCAGCAAAAAAAGGGTCCAAAATGAGTCCAATTTAGTCCAGCGCATTCCAGCTAGTTCCAGTCCCTTCTGGAAGGTTCTGGGAGCATCCAGAAACAGCATCAATATAAAAGCCAGCAAGCTACCACGTGTCTACAGAGAGAGGCCCCACCTTTTCACATTTCAGCACGCCACGCGTACCCCCAACCCTCTCTCTCTCTCAGCCACGCTGCCACCACGTGGCACACATGCAGAGCTCCTCCACCGTCCCTCCCCCCACGCGTCCTTCCCACACTCTTCACCAGAAAAGCTACCGCCGGCCGGCCTGCATGGCCGGCGGCCACCCCCAAACCCTCACCGGCGACCAACACGCCCAGAAAGACCTCCCATCATCTTTCTCCAACAACTTCCGGCCAGCACCAACCGTCACCGGAGAAACTACCATTCCAGATTCCGTTCATCTTCTTCCCAACGTCACCATGAACCTCCACCTTCATCTTCTTCCTCCCTTCATCACTCAACCTCCTCTCATCCAGAAACCACCATGAACCTCCACCAACCTTCACCATCATTCCAGAAAAAAAACCAAAACGATGAAGATTCATCATCGTCAATGAAACGGTCATCAATATTCATCGTCTCGTTTTCCAGAATTCATCAACCATAGTTGTTCTCAAATCCATGTGGATCATCATCAATAATCATCTTCACGCTTCATTGAATTTCCAGAAAAGTTCAGAAACATCTTCAGATCACAAACAACACGCAAGAACACGCATCAGTTCAGTGAAGCGTTTCCAGGAACCTCCATAGCTTCTTCAACTTCGTTCCATCATCAAGAAGTTTCAACGATTTCCAGAAGATCTTCATCAGATCTTCTTGTGTTCTTCAACCGCGCCCAGCAGATTACAAGCATGAATCAAACTCCCTTTCGAGCACGTTCATCCTTCTCAGAAACTCATCAGCCACGGGTTTCCAGATGCGCGTTCATCACGAAGTCTATGTTTAGATTGTTGAATCTTACTCTAAGAATCTCCAGCCATGACTTCTAAATGGCAAAATGGAGGAGGACGAGGGGGATCAAGAAAGGAGGTTCAAGGATTTTGAGACTGGGAGATTGTGAAAGGAACGGAAGTCTGGAAGAGATGAAGGAGACGGAGGTGAGAATGGAGAAGGTGAAGAGTGGATGTCAATGGTGGCGGCGGCGGAGAGAAAGGAGAAGCATCTAGGGTTTTTCTGAAACTGAGTGGAAGGGAGAAAGGAGAAGGAGAGGGTCGTGGGCCTCAGGCCCAGTCATTTTTTGGACAAACACACCTCCCTCAATTTTTGGCTGAAACGGGCTTTGGGCCCTAATCCTTCTGGCTTACACACCCAGAATCACAACACACACCCCCCTGCGTTTTGTTTGTGAGGAGGATTGGGCTGGGCCCATTTCAAATTCAGTTTCTTTATTTTATTTTTTCTGTTATACTCCCCCCTGTAACAACATACCCCCCAGCCCCATTTTCTTGTTTTTTCTTATTATATTGTGAAAAAAAAAATAATAGAAAATGAAAAGAAGAAATATATTTGAAAAAAAGAAAGAAAAAAATAGAAAAAAGAAAAAGAAGTATATTTGAAAAAGAAAATATTAAAAGAAAATAGAAAAAAGAATTGATTTGAAAAAAAAAAAGAAATAAGAAAAGAAATAAAGAAAAAGTGAAAGAAATATTGTGAAAAAATATAGAGAAAAATAGTGTGAAAAATAAAAGAAAATATTTTTGAGAAAAGAAAAATAGGAGAAAAGAAAAGGAGAAAAAAGAAAAAAATATTAAAGTTTCGATTTAATATTTTTCAAGCATTTCTTTTAGGGATATTCTCATAGACTTTATTTTTCGACTTTTAGGAGAGTTTAGAGGCCCATTTGTTAGGGGGCTATTTTCAGTCGACTTTTCAAGAAAGAATAGGATAGCGTTTCCTAGGAGATTTATTTCAGTATGCACCCATTGTAATCATTTTTCAGAGATGAATAAAACGAGATTTGAGCTGTGGTCCGTAGTTAGCCGAACTACAGCTGCTCTGATTCTTCGTACCAGACGAAGATATGTAGGCATAGGATGCGATATCCTAGCGAGCACACTAACGACTAACTTTTGTTCTCTCGCGGCTGTGCGATCGAGACTTTCCCGCTGACGATTAATTGAGTAAACCCTTTTTCTCTCTTGCCCAAGTGCATTTGAGACTCAGCCATAGTTGTGACCATAGGTTCCCGACCCTGTGAAACCAGTTGTTTTTCTCACTGCTGTGTGAGAATGTTTGTTTAGCCGTAGTTAGTCTGAACTACGCAAGGCTCTGATCTTCCATCCAGTGGAAGTACGTAGGCACAAGACGCGATGTCTTGGCGAGCCAATTTTCCCTGTAGTCCCGAACTACGTTGACTCTGACTTTCTCTCTTGAGAATACGTAGGCATAGAGTGCGACGCTCTATCGAGTCAATTCCCTTCCTTTAGATTTAGCAGCCGTAGATAAGATTGTTTTGCATCCAGTAGACAACCCAAGCAAGCGTGGATCCCGTCGAGTACGACGGACGTGAGGGGTGCTAATACCTTCCCCTTGCGTAACCGACTCCCGAACCCAGGCTATGGTTGCGATGACCATACCTTTTCCCCGTTTTTTGCGAGGTTTACTTCGAGCGTTTCCTTTCCCGCTCTGAGGGATAAATAACGCACGGTGGCGACTCTTCTGTCAGCCGGCGCCGATTTTCGCAGTAGCGACAGCTGGCGACTCTGCTGGGGATCGAACGTCCCCTGGTTGCTAAGGACTGCGATAGTTCCCCATGCATGTGGGATCCAACGTCCCCTAAGAGAGAGTCAATCCTAGCGTTTGTTTGCTTGTCTATTGGGGTTTATTTATCAATATTATCTGTTGCTATTGGGGTGTTACGAGTGTTCTATGATTGAGATAAGCCGGACCTGGGCTCGAGTATGAGTATACACCTAGATATAGTTGCGGAGAAGTAGTAGACGAACCTGTCTGCTGAGCAGGCACAGTTCCCTACGAAAATTCGCACTCGGACGAGGTTCTCGCAGAGGTGCTCCTTTCCGGTCCTGAGGATCTGAGGGGAGTCCAGACGTGAGGATTGTCGACTCTGGGAACCGATCAATTGGAAGTTAGCTAAGTGAGGCCTCTTCATGAGATGACGATGCCACTCCTTCTGGGAATCGTATCATTCCTCATGAAAGTCTGTGACGCTGACGACCGCATAGGATGCCGTACCTTGTCAGATATAGGTCCACACCTGTGAGTGGGGGGGTTTTTTTTGTGCAGGAAACTTGACTTCCAACCTACCCGTTATTTTGGTCCTCTTTTCAGAGAGCGTCTCCGTCAGCAGCGCAGCAGTATTTAGATTTTGTGTGGGGGCTGTGGTCCCATTGTTTGCTGCATTTTGCATATCATGTGCATATCAGTGTTGCATTGCATATCATCCTCCAGCTAGCCAGAGTTCTGATCCAGCCTTTGTTTCCTGAAGGTGATTACCCGGAGTTTGGATTGAGCAGCTGTTGATTGTCAGAAGACCTACCTAGGGGTTGAGTAGATTTGAGCAGAATCAAGTGTCGAAGTCAGCTGAAGATTATTGGTAGCCATGTCTGAAGGCAATTTCCAGTCTCCTAACACCTTGACAGGATTCACTATGGCGTCCAACCCTCTGTATGACTCTACGGAAGACTTCCCGCAAGTGAACCACGTTGCTGCAGACCAAGTTATACAGCCTTCTGTTGAGAACCGAGATCGACATGAGCAGTTTGTTGCCCAGAATGAGCGTTCTCCTCCTGTCAACAATCAAGGTGTTGCTTTCCCTGTAATGAATTACCGAAGAGATATTCCAGCAGCTGGGATGGTAGATCCAAGAGCCCTTGACGATGCTAGAAGAGTCCGAGTGTTGGAAGAGCAAATGAAAGCTTTGAAAGCCAAAGATGCTGTCAACCTGGATGCTGTAGGCATGTGTTTGGTTCCTGACCTGGTGTTGCCTTACAAGTTCAAAGTGCCGAAATTTGAGAAGTACACAGGAGATAGCTGTCCAAAGCTGCATTTGATGATGTTCTGTCGAAGAATGACTGCGTTTGCGCGAAATGACAAGTTGATGATCCATTGCTTTCAAGATAGTCTGACTGGGGCATCTTTGAGGTGGTATATGCAGTTAGAGAGGAATCAGATTCAGTCATGGATGGATTTAGCCAGAGCTTTTCTGAAGCAGTACGATTACAACCTAGACATTGCTCCTTATCGCATGCATTTGCAAGAGTTGTCTCAAGAGATCAATGAACCGATCAGGAGATATGCTCAGAGATGGAGAGAATTTGCTGCTAGAGTGCGTCCCCCGCTGTTAGACCAAGAGCTGGCAAGCATGTTTGTAGATTCCCTACAATATCCGTACTTCAAAAGATTGCTCGGAGTTCCGGCAAGTTTCTCTGACGTGGTAGCATTAGGAGAACGCCTTGAGTACTCCATAAGAATGGGGAAAATTCAGATTACTCCATATGATCAAGCTGGTGAAACTGAATGCCCTTATGACTATCAGAATGAAGAAGAAGTTGTGATCAACTCAGTCATGCCAAAGATTGAATATCCTCCAAGCGAATCAGTGAATTTTGTTGGTTCATCATCTTATCAGAGATCAGTACCTCCCGTGGCTTGTTATACTGAACAGACAGTCGTGCCTGGGGCACCATATCAGGAACCTTATGTCGCTTCCATTGCAAATCAGCGAACTCGCGGCCGAGGTTATCAGAATCAGCGTCAGAATCAGAACCGACCTCGCAACAATTTGGAACGAAGGAAAGCTCCTTTTCACCCAGTGCCGATGCCGTATAGCCAGTTGCTACCATCTTTGATCCAGAAGTCTTTGGTGGAGCTGAAAGCTCTTAAGCCAGTTCCAGAACCGTACCCTCCTGGGTACAATCCCCACGTTCAGTGTGGTTATCATGGTGGCTCTCCGGGGCATTCGACAGAAGATTGTAAAGCATTTCAGGCGAAGGTACAGCAGTTGATTGATCAGGATCGCATTTCCTTTCGAGAAGGATTTCTGTTTGTTCATCCCTAACCGCTCAGCTGTCTAAGCTCGTAGATTCAGAAGGGTATTCTCCAGCAAAAGCCAGTGGTTCAGACAGGCAGGCGCCTCAGCATTTGGCAGTTCTCAAGCTTTTACATCATTTGCATCTGTAGTTTCTTTTTCTGTTAGTTACTACCTGCTTTTAAGCATTGTATGTCTTGAATGGTGATAATAATAAAGTGACTATGCATTTTTCTGAATTAATTATGTCGCTGTCGCTCATTTATTGCATTGCACTGACACTTGCATTTTATTCACTCCACTTTTTCGCTGTGACTAGCAAAGTTAGGAGGGAGGATGACGAAACTGAAACTCATAACCAATGATTGTATGCTTTCAGATAAGACCGTACCGATGACGTACAAGGCATTATTTCAAATTCCCCAAACACTGGAGATATAAGGAGTTAGTCCCTTGTCAACCACTTCGAGCCAGGAAGTAGAAGTTTTTTCGGACTTATAAACCCTCACATCTTAACCCGGGGCAGGGTAGTTGTCAGTTAGCTTGACCGAGCATTCGAGTCTTGCAGAGGAGTGTTGTCTTTCAAGGACCAATCAGTTGATACCTTTCAAGAGGTCAAACCTCACCTATCAGGAGTGAGACAGTTACAATCCTTTCGGAGCAATCAAGACAACCAGTGTCGCACGACTTTGTTCCAAAAGAAAGAAAGAAAGAAAGCCCGCTAAGTAAAAAGAAAGAAAAGCTGGAAAGCTAAATACTTAGGCAAAAATTAGGGCATCCCGCTGGACTTCAAAAGAAATCGAAAAATCGAAAAGAACTCAAAATGAGTCAGTCCAGGCAAAAGTTAGGGAATCAAAAGAATGGAAAAGAAGGGAATAAAAAGAAAATTTTCCCCAGCAAATCACAAAGTCGTGTACACAGACATCGAAAGCGAAGAAGGAGTAACTGTCAATCTAGAAGAAAAGCTTGTGAATTCCTTAACTGTGGTTCTTACCATTCAACATACTTCTCGAAGAGGCGAGTGCTTGTGCCAGGTTAACTGAACCTTAGGATCGGAGATCATCACGTAGACGGGGTGGGAACAAATCAAAATTTGAGCCGAATATCCTTTGTTTCACGAACCGTGAGCCCGACCACGATACAACCCTCAAAAGACCTAATTGAGGTAGGGTTAGTCTGAAGCGCATTACGATAAGGTTGAGTAACCTGACTCCTTCTTGACTTGCTAGTCACATCTTGTTGTATTTTCACTGACCACGTAAGCACTGCGTTTGAACTTTGGTTCATTCGCCACTCTCAATCATATGCATGTAAATGAGTGACAGCTCAAATTTTTCAAAATCTGCATAACCATTGTATTAAGATTATCATTCGTAGACAGGCGATTCTAATTGCAGGTTAGTAGTTGGCATGAAAGAAATTCCATCAGAAAATAATCAAATAGGACTGAGTAATCCAGCAGTCTGAACCAGAATGGTGTATGTTGTGAAGCCTTGTGAATCAGGGGCATTATCTTCCAGTAAGTTCAGTATCAGTCAGTCTGAGGGCAAGTCCCGAAGTTCCAGTTGAGCAGGGGCAGTTTGTTTGAGAAGCAGTTAATCAAGAGGTGAATCTTCTCAAGAGCCAATCAGGGGCAGTTATGCAGAGCGCTGAGATTTGAAAGCAAGTACTTCAGGTGGATAATCAGATCAGGTTGAGTCGCTCATCGCTCATTCAGGGGCAAGTCATCGCAGAGAATGTTGAAATCAACTGGGTTGTTAGGTGTTTAATTGGAGATTGAATTCTTTTGTCATGCTGATACCGGGGCAAGTATTCTCGAAGTATTCTCGTAGCAAGTTGTTCAGAGCAATATTCCCAAGAGTTAGATTGGGGCAAGGTGCATTGTAATGGGGCAAGTTGTGCAAGCCAGTCTTTTTATCCCCAGCTGAGTGTACTGAAGCAAGGTGTTCAAACAAGTTTGTTTATCCCCAGCCAGAGTTGAGTATCGGGGAATCATGTCAATACCCTTAGCAAAACCAAAACCCTTTCAGATAAGAAGATCTTGTTGTCGTTGGACCATTATCCTGCAGTTTAAACCTGTTGCGTGTCAGTAACCAGTCGTTTCCAAAGTCCAGTCCTCGCCTGGCGAATCGGTAACCAGTTCTCGTCTGGCCCACCATCTGTAAGCATCAGTTCCCGTCCTGGTGCAGTTTATTGTAAGCAGCAGTTCCCGTCCTGGTGCAGTTTATTGGTAACCAATTCTCGTTTGGTCACCGTTTCTTCAAAGTGTTGTATCAGTTCTCGCCTGGTACATGTCATCGCATAATCAGTCCTCGTGTGTTTTAACCTATGTGTTATACCAGTTCTCGCCTGGTGTACGTCAGCTTTCAGCCAGTTCTCGCCTGGTTGTCTTTTTCTTAGTCTGTTATCTAGTCAGCTCGTCTGATGTTCAAAAACACAAAAATCAATTTTCCTAACCTATTTTCCTATCAGTTCTCGCCTGGTAGTCTACCTTTGAATGCTAGTTCTCGTCTAGTATTTTCCATTCCACTGTGTACATAGTCCATGTCTATCTTAAACCAGAAATGCAAAAACAAAAAAAAAAAAAACTTAAAGGTATCTGACACAGTATTTCCCAATGACCCGCATGTCATCATGTTCCCCGATACGAAACTCGACGGATATCAGTACTCCGAGTAATGTTTGAATTCTTCGTGGATGTTGTTAAATCAGAATTGCCACTCTTCAGCAGATGAAAGTTGCTTATTATCCCCGGAAGAGTCGAGATTGTCTTTTACCCCGTATCAGAGTAGTATCTTCAGCAGATTTAAAATTGATATCCTTGATGGTAGGAGCATTTCCAGCAGTGTGCTGCGCGTAATCAACCTCAGTTTGGGTCAATCCCCGCAGAGCGCAATCAGTTGCCAATGGTTTGAAGAAAGCATTCCCGAGCAGAGTTCTCTTTCTTTCCCCAGTGAAGTCGTCAAGCAGGGTTGCCTTTTCATTTCTCCAGCAGGGCAGTTATCCCCAGCGGATTTGATTTCTCGTTTCCAGCATTTATTTTGCTGAGATGGTTATGTGACTTCAGGTCATCCCCAGTAGAATTGACGTTATCTTCGGCATTTATTTTGCCAAGTGGTTTTCAGACCTGGTGTTCTCTGGCAGCTCGAGCCTGCATTAGCATTTGCATATATAGTCATAGCATTTATACAAAACGCATAGCATATTCATGTCATATAGGGCATCGCATTTTCAAACAAAACGCATAGCATATTCATGTCATATAGGGCATCGCATTTTCAAACAAAACGCATAGCATTTACATATCATATAGGGCATTGCATCATATCAAGCATACGCATGTCGAAACATAGACCAAGATGGTTGCCTATTGGATTTCGAATTTGTTCACCTGCAGAGTTGTGTGGTTCAGCTTCTTGTCTTCCCCAGCGAAGTGATTCTTCACATTTGGTCGTTACGTCAGCATCAGAAAAAAAAAAACAACAACAACAACAAAGATTGACATATATCAGACTTCTGAAGCTGCCCCCTTTGTCAAAACAGGTGCAAGGCAGTTCTATTCAGAATTCCCCAGGAGAATTGTCCTCAAGTTCGCAATGAACTGTGAGTTGACCAGATTTGATCCCATGAGAGAGATGGGAATCAAAGTGTTTGCTTTATGAAGCATTATTTCAATACTTGTGGCGTCACACAGGTTTTGGAGAAGAAAATTTTATCAGAAAATTGACCAGATGTTGCCGTTACAACCAAACTTCAGTTTATCGGAAGCTATTCCTCAAGCAGCTTTGCAGTATATTCTTGCGGTTGGCAAATTTCAGGGTTCCATTTGTATTCAACCGTCATCTACCTTGAATGTTTGAAGGCTGAGCGCTCTTCACCCATTCAGGTCGAAGTCGCTTGAATAGGGGCAGCTGTTGCACCCCAAAATTTGACCAACCGGGTCTCGCACTTGGCTCGATGTTTCGACGCATAACCGCATTCGCATCTGCATATCGCATACATTGCATCGTTCGTTTGTTTTGATTTTATCAGGGATCACAGCTCCCGTCTCGTGTTTCAGGTGTTTTTGATATGTAGAATCGATTTTTGGGTTATTTCGGGGCCCGTTTATTTTTACCGATTATTTTTGTGTCGTTTGGTGATTATTTTGTCCCTCTGGGAATTGTGATGATTTTTCTGGATTTTATAGGATTTTTTAGGGTTTAAATAGCTTTTAAATCAATTTTTAGGATTTAATAAAATTTTTTAATAGATTTTAATATTTTTAAATCAATTTTTTAGCATTTTATAGAATTAAATAGATTTTTAAATTCATTTTAGGATTTAATAGATCTTTTATAGATTTTAATATTTTTAGATAATATGGTAGTATAGTTTTTTTAGAAATTCAAATAGAATTTAATTGTTTTCTAGAATTTCTTTTATAAAAATAATAAATGTTTAGAGTTTCTTTTATAAAAAATAAATAGGTTTTTATTTTTTTCTGTTATAGTTTTAATAGACATTTAATCAATTTTAGATTTAATTTTCTGATTAGTATGTTAGGGTATTAGTTTAGTGGGATTAAGTGTTGATTAGTTGTTTTAATATCATAATCCAATTTTGTGCAGATTTTTGAAGTCATTTTCGTATTGGGCTTAGTTCCTTTTTCGCAGGCCCAGTATGGGGGTTTTTGTCCATGATTCAGCAAAAAAAGGGTCCAAAATGAGTCCAATTTAGTCCAGCGCATTCCAGCTAGTTCCAGTCCCTTCTGGAAGGTTCTGGGAGCATCCAGAAACAGCATCAATATAAAAGCCAGCAAGCTACCACGTGTCTACAGAGAGAGGCCCCACCTTTTCACATTTCAGCACGCCACGCGTACCCCCAACCCTCTCTCTCTCTCAGCCACGCTGCCACCACGTGGCACACATGCAGAGCTCCTCCACCGTCCCTCCCCCCACGCGTCCTTCCCACACTCTTCACCAGAAAAGCTACCGCCGGCCGGCCTGCATGGCCGGCGGCCACCCCCAAACCCTCACCGGCGACCAACACGCCCAGAAAGACCTCCCATCATCTTTCTCCAACAACTTCCGGCCAGCACCAACCGTCACCGGAGAAACTACCATTCCAGATTCCGTTCATCTTCTTCCCAACGTCACCATGAACCTCCACCTTCATCTTCTTCCTCCCTTCATCACTCAACCTCCTCTCATCCAGAAACCACCATGAACCTCCACCAACCTTCACCATCATTCCAGAAAAAAAACCAAAACGATGAAGATTCATCATCGTCAATGAAACGGTCATCAATATTCATCGTCTCGTTTTCCAGAATTCATCAACCATAGTTGTTCTCAAATCCATGTGGATCATCATCAATAATCATCTTCACGCTTCATTGAATTTCCAGAAAAGTTCAGAAACATCTTCAGATCACAAACAACACGCAAGAACACGCATCAGTTCAGTGAAGCGTTTCCAGGAACCTCCATAGCTTCTTCAACTTCGTTCCATCATCAAGAAGTTTCAACGATTTCCAGAAGATCTTCATCAGATCTTCTTGTGTTCTTCAACCGCGCCCAGCAGATTACAAGCATGAATCAAACTCCCTTTCGAGCACGTTCATCCTTCTCAGAAACTCATCAGCCACGGGTTTCCAGATGCGCGTTCATCACGAAGTCTATGTTTAGATTGTTGAATCTTACTCTAAGAATCTCCAGCCATGACTTCTAAATGGCAAAATGGAGGAGGACGAGGGGGATCAAGAAAGGAGGTTCAAGGATTTTGAGACTGGGAGATTGTGAAAGGAACGGAAGTCTGGAAGAGATGAAGGAGACGGAGGTGAGAATGGAGAAGGTGAAGAGTGGATGTCAATGGTGGCGGCGGCGGAGAGAAAGGAGAAGCATCTAGGGTTTTTCTGAAACTGAGTGGAAGGGAGAAAGGAGAAGGAGAGGGTCGTGGGCCTCAGGCCCAGTCATTTTTTGGACAAACACACCTCCCTCAATTTTTGGCTGAAACGGGCTTTGGGCCCTAATCCTTCTGGCTTACACACCCAGAATCACAACACACACCCCCCTGCGTTTTGTTTGTGAGGAGGATTGGGCTGGGCCCATTTCAAATTCAGTTTCTTTATTTTATTTTTTCTGTTATACTCCCCCCTGTAACAACATACCCCCCAGCCCCATTTTCTTGTTTTTTCTTATTATATTGTGAAAAAAAAATAATAGAAAATGAAAAGAAGAAATATATTTGAAAAAAAGAAAGAAAAAAATAGAAAAAAGAAAAAGAAGTATATTTGAAAAAGAAAATATTAAAAGAAAATAGAAAAAAGAATTGATTTGAAAAAAAAAAAGAAATAAGAAAAGAAATAAAGAAAAAGTGAAAGAAATATTGTGAAAAAATATAGAGAAAAATAGTGTGAAAAATAAAAGAAAATATTTTTGAGAAAAGAAAAATAGGAGAAAAGAAAAGGAGAAAAAAGAAAAAAATATTAAAGTTTCGATTTAATATTTTTCAAGCATTTCTTTTAGGGATATTCTCATAGACTTTATTTTTCGACTTTTAGGAGAGTTTAGAGGCCCATTTGTTAGGGGGCTATTTTCAGTCGACTTTTCAAGAAAGAATAGGATAGCGTTTCCTAGGAGATTTATTTCAGTATGCACCCATTGTAATCATTTTTCAGAGATGAATAAAACGAGATTTGAGCTGTGGTCCGTAGTTAGCCGAACTACAGCTGCTCTGATTCTTCGTACCAGACGAAGATATGTAGGCATAGGATGCGATATCCTAGCGAGCACACTAACGACTAACTTTTGTTCTCTCGCGGCTGTGCGATCGAGACTTTCCCGCTGACGATTAATTGAGTAAACCCTTTTTCTCTCTTGCCCAAGTGCATTTGAGACTCAGCCATAGTTGTGACCATAGGTTCCCGACCCTGTGAAACCAGTTGTTTTTCTCACTGCTGTGTGAGAATGTTTGTTTAGCCGTAGTTAGTCTGAACTACGCAAGGCTCTGATCTTCCATCCAGTGGAAGTACGTAGGCACAAGACGCGATGTCTTGGCGAGCCAATTTTCCCTGTAGTCCCGAACTACGTTGACTCTGACTTTCTCTCTTGAGAATACGTAGGCATAGAGTGCGACGCTCTATCGAGTCAATTCCCTTCCTTTAGATTTAGCAGCCGTAGATAAGATTGTTTTGCATCCAGTAGACAACCCAAGCAAGCGTGGATCCCGTCGAGTACGACGGACGTGAGGGGTGCTAATACCTTCCCCTTGCGTAACCGACTCCCGAACCCAGGCTATGGTTGCGATGACCATACCTTTTCCCCGTTTTTTGCGAGGTTTACTTCGAGCGTTTCCTTTCCCGCTCTGAGGGATAAATAACGCACGGTGGCGACTCTTCTGTCAGCCGGCGCCGATTTTCGCAGTAGCGACACAGGGGAACGAAGCTCCACGGGAACCTGGACCTGCTGAGGGAAAGCGATGTCAATCGCGGGAATGAACTGTGTGGCCTTCATGGCTACTTCTCTGGAGATACGACTCTATGGGGAAACAACTTCAGTTGATCAACACTCCACTGGGGAAAAAACCAATCATGGCTTGAGCAACTTCCAAGGATTCGGCTCTCTTGGGGTATCTGCAAACTCGATTGAGGAAGGAGAAATCATTCTGCTTCGCTGGAGAGTACAACTCTGGGGGAAATACAGCATCAGCTGTTCAACACTCTACTGGGGAAAACCAATCATGGTCCCAACTGCTTCCCAAGGACTCGGCTCTCTTGGGGATTTGCAAACTCGGCTGAGGAAGAAGAAATCATTCTGCTTCGCTGGAGAGTACGACTCTGATGAGGAATTTCAATTCCGCTGGGGAAGAAGGAATCATCCGACTTCAGAGGAGAGTACAACTCTGGTGGGGAATTTCAATTCCGCTGGAGACTTCAGTCTCGCACCATCAGTTGCTGAATACTTCGGCGTACGAATAGTTTCCTACGAAACCTGCACTTGTGACCCGGTGCTGGGGGATGAACACGCGCTTCAGCGCCTGACTCAGCTGAGGAGGTGACGTTCCTTCAGGACACATCTGATTGGGGAGAGAATCATCTCTTCCTGGTGAGACATATCAATGCTCACGATCTTGCGTTCAGACTCTGCGGGGAGAGGCTACTGAACCCTGCTGGAGAAAGAGGAATCATCCTGCTTCAGGGATGCGCACGACGCACTGTCTGGAATATGCTACACCTGTAACAACACAAACAAACAGACAAGATACCCTTCTCAAAGGGACCTATCAAGGTTATTATCTCGTGACAATATTCAAGTAATTAATTATTTCAACAATCAATGGCCCAGGCCAGTAAGTTTATGTATGCGCATTTTATCAAAAACATCGACGTTCTTTTTAGCAAACAAAACAGATGAATGCTAAACAGGCAAACAGAATTGTTGAATAGTGTGCATTTTATTGATAACGAACCCCTGAATGGGTAAAAATGTTTTACAACAGACGCAAGCTCCTGGAATGAGGAAGCCGCGCAAAAATAAAACATAAATATACATCAGTATATACAAATGTCGGCAACGAGGCGTAGACGAACATCATGAGTTGATCCCTCTATGACCCACTCGACTTCGATACTTCTCCGACGCTTCAGCTTCGGAAGAGATTGATTCAGATGAACGGCCCTCAGGTCCTCCAAACCACTAACAATGAAATTCCACACGCGGAACGCAGTCATTTGCTTTTTCAAATCCCTAACTTTTGCGTGAATCGCCCTTTGCGGGTTTTCAGTTCACCGGGATACCCTTTTTTGCCGAAGCCGCCCAGTGTAGGTTTTCGACTTCGCGGGTGTACATTTTTTCAATTTATATCCCTAATTTTTGCCCGAACCTTTTATTCTGTTTTTGGTTCGCCGGGATGCCCCTTTTTTGCCTGGACTCTCTTTTTTTGTCCAGCGGGTCGCTTTCAAGCAAAGTATTTTTTAACTGCGTCCGCGTTCGCCGGGGATGCAAAATCTTCACCATCCATCGTGGATAACAACAAAGCTCCTCCCGAGAAGACCTTGTTGACGACGTACGGACCTTCGTAATTCGGAGTCCACTTGCCCCGGTGATCGGAGTGTGGAGGAAGAATCTTCTTCCGGACGAGATCACCCGTCTGAAAGCTTCTAGGACGCACCTTCTTATCATAAGCTTTCTTCATTCGGCTTTGGTACAGACGACCAAACGCAATCGATGCCAACCTCTTCTCGTCCATCAGGCTTAGTTGGTTCAGTCGATTCGTAATCCATTCTGCCTCGTCGAGTTTCACATCAACCAAAACTCGCAAAGAAGGGATCTCCACTTCTAACGGTAGGACAGCTTCCATACCGTACACTAAGGAGAAAGGAGTTGCCCCGGTTGACGTACGTACCGTCGTACGATAACCGTGCAGTGCAAACGGCAGCATCTCGTGCCAATCTTTGTAGGTCACAACCATCTTCTGAACAATCTTCTTTATGTTCTTGTTGGCTGCTTCGACGGCGCCATTCATCTTCGGCCGGTAAGGAGATGAGTTGTGGTGTTCAATCTTGAAGCTCTGGCACAACTCCTTCATCATCTTGTTATTCAGATTCGAACCATTGTCAGTAATGATCCACTCGGGAATTCTGTAACGACAGATGATGTCCCTCTTTATGAATTTAGCCACCACCTGCTTGGTCACATTAGCGTACGAGGCTGCCTCCACCCACTTGGTGAAGTAGTCGATAGCTACCAGAATGAAGCGATGACCGTTAGATGCTGTGGGCTCGATCTTGCCTATCATGTCGATGCCCCACATGGAGAACGGCCACGGGGAGGACATGACATTTAACGGGCACGGCGGCACATGAACTTTATCATCATAAATTTGGCACTTATGACATCTCTTCGCGAATCTGAAGCAATCCGACTCCATCGTCAGCCAGTAGTATCCTGCTCTCAGGATCTTTCTCGTCATGGCATGCCCGCCAGCGTGCGTACCAAATGTGCCTTCATGGACTTCTTCCATGAGCATACTCGCCTCTTTCTCATCTACACATCTGAGTAGCACGAGATCGTGGTTTCTTTTATATAACACTCCATCAGGATTGAGATAAAAATTTTCAGACAGCCTCCTCAGAGTCTTCTTATCCTGGGTTGACGCACCTGCAGGATACTCCTTAGTCATAAGGAAAGTCTGGATGTCATGGAACCATGGCTTGCCGTCAGCGGCTTCCTCGATTGCAAAGACAAATGCCGGTCTATCAAGACGCGAAAGGACAATTCTTGGAGCCTCATTCCAAAAATTGACTTTATACATTGAAGCCAACGTGGCTAAGGCATCAGCCATCTGATTTTCTGCTCTGGGCACATGATGGAGTTCCACTCGATCGAAGAACGGAAGTAGCCTTCTGGCATAATTCATGTACGACACCAAATTCGATTGACGAGTCTCCCACTCCCCTTTAATTTGGTTGATCACAAGCGCTGAGTCACCATATACGTCTAGGTTCTTGATTCTCAAATCAATTGCCTCTTCTAGACCCATGATGCATGTTTCGTACTCCGCCTCATTGTTGGTGACTGGAAACGTCAGTCTCGCAGTAAACGGGATGTGGGATCCGTGGGGAGTCGTGATGATAGCCCCGATGCCACTTCCATAGGAATTAACTGCCCCATCGAATATCAATTTCCACTGGGATTTCCTATCTGGCCCCTCGTCGGGAAACGGCTCATCGCAATCCTTCGCTTTGAGAAACATAATATCCTCGTCAGGGAATTCAAATTTCATCGGCTGGTAATCTTCGATCGGCTGTTCGGCAAGGTAATCAGACAATACGCTTCCCTTGATGGCCTTCTGGGATACATACTGAATATCATATTCTGTTAACACCATTTGCCATCTGGCAATCCTGCCCAAAAGAGCCTGCTTCTCGAAGACGTACTTGATCGGATCCATCTTCGAAATTAGCATGGTGGTGTGATTGAGCATGTACTGTCGTAAACGTTTGCCAGCCCAGGCTAGTGCACAACATGTCTTCTCCAGCATCGAGTATCGAGATTCACAGTCAGTGAACTTTTTACTCAAGTAGTAAATGGCATGCTCCTTTATGCCCGTCTCGTCGTGCTGACCGAGAACACACCCCATACTATTCTCAAGAACTGTCAAGTACATGATTAATGGCCGTCTAGCCACTGGGGGTATCAAGATTGGAGGTTCTTGAAGATACTGCTTTATCTTGTCAAATGCCTTTTGGCAATCCTCATTCCAAGTAATCGCCTGATCTTTCTTTAACAGCTTGAACATTGGTTCACAAGTGGCCGTGAGCTGAGAGATAAACCTTGCAATGTAGTTTATTCTGCCCAAGAAACCACGAACTTCTTTTTCTGTTTTCGGCGCTGGCATTTCTTGAATGGCTTTTATTTTGGCAGGATCAACCTCGATGCCTCGTTCGCTAACGATAAACCCCAGCAGCTTTCCGGACCGCACTCTGAAAGTGCATTTGTTAGGATTCAGCCTCAACCTGAATTTCCTAAGCCTCTCAAAAAGCTTCAATAAGTTGACCAGATGCTCTTCCTCCGTTTGGGACTTCACAATCATGTCATTAACATAGACCTCGATCTCATGATGAATCATATCATGAAACAAAGTTACCATTGCTCGTTGGTAAGTGGCCCCTGCGTTCTTCAGACCGAAGGGCATTACCTTATAGCAAAATGTTCCCCAGGGGGTGATAAACGTCGTTTTCTCCATGTCCTCCGGCGCCATCTTGATCTTGTTGTAACCGGAGAAGCCATCCATGAACGAAAACACGGAGAACTGGGTTGTGTTGTCGACCAACACATCGATATGAGGCAACGGGAAATCATCTTTAGGGCTCGCCCTATTTAAATCCCGATAATCGACGCACATGTGTACCTTACCGTCCTTCTTCGGTACAGGCACTATGTTGGCGACCCACGGAGGGTAAGTGGTGACCGCTAAGAAGCCAGCATCAAGCTGTTTCTGCACTTCTTCTTTGATCTTAACGGCCATATCTGGTCTCGTCCTCCTAAGCTTCTGCTTAACGGGAGGGCGATCTTCTCGCAGCGGCAAGTGGTGGACCACGTTGTCCGTGTCAAGTCCGGGCATATCTTCGTATGACCAAGCAAAGACGTCACTATACTCTCGAAGCATCTCGACCAATCTCTGCTTGACATCATTCTGCAATGCATCCCCTATCCTGACATTTCTGACGAGCTCTTCAGAACCCAAATTCACGATCTCAATTTCCTCCTCGTGAGGCAGAATAACCTTCTCCTCTTGTTTCAACAAGCGGGCCAACTCCTCAGGAAGGTCTTCGTCTTCATCAATCTCTTCTTCGGCTTGATAGATCGGGCAATCAAAGTCGAAGTGGGCCGTAGAAGGTCCAGAGTCGATGTCATCTGTTATGTGGATCCTGCAATAACAAGGGTTAAGTTTAAAACAAGGATGCGCAGGTTAGCACAAACCCCATTGCCATTTTACTGTTTTTCAAAACAAATATAAAACAGGAATAACAGAGATCACAAAATTTGAATACGAAGAAAACGCCTTTGATTTATTAACAAAATGCACGTACATAATCCAACAAGGCCTGATAATAAAACCACTATGCCCTGGGTAGGACATAGGGTTGTACAATGATCAGAAAAAGTAAATCATTACTCATCACTTGTCAGCTGGATGATATCCTTGATGGTCCAATTGTTGAGGCCCTCGCCTGGCTTGCTTGGCTGAATCCAAGAGTCGAGATCACAATCGCTATCCCCGCTGTCTTCAGACGCCGCGTTGATGCTTTCGAAAATCACTCTGCCACTGGTAAATAGGATCGGCCCCTTACCCCGTGGCGCGCTACTAGACGAAGAAGAAGAAGCTTCAGCTTCAGGAGAATACCCCAACCCAAACTTATCCTGCTTGTTCGGTATCTCCAAAATATGCCCCCAGCCTGGGGTAGATCCAACTTGGACGACGGCCCGAGCTTCTTTGAATGAGGAGAGATTCATCTCTGGCTTCTCTGTGACCACAAGAGCTACTTCTTTCACATTGACGACTTCAAATGCCTGGCAGAGAGTCTCATGGATTTCGCCATCCATTTCAACATACTTAAAGGATGACAAATGGCTCACCATTATGTCCTCCTCACCGCACACGGTTACTATGCTTCCCCCGACATCATATTTGAGCTTTTGGTGCAACGTGGAGGTCACGACACCAGCAGCATGGATCCATGGCCGGCCCAAGAGGCAACTGTAGGCAGGCATGATGTCCATGATATAAAAGACCGTGTCGAACGTTTCCGACCCGACTTGGATTGGCAGGGTCACCTCCCTGAAAACGTGGCGTTTAGTTCCGTCGAATGCTTTCACCACCAGATCACTAGGCGTGCAAAGCAATCCGCGAGTGTCCAACTTCATTAATGCCTTCTTCGGAAGAACATTAAGCGACGAACCCGTGTCGACCAACACGTGCGACATGATTGTGCCCCTACACTCTATCGAGATGTGCAGGGCACTATTGTGATTCCTCCCTTTAGGCGTCAGCTCTAAATCTGTGAAACCTAGCCCATTGCCAGCATTTACGTGGGCTACCACCTCTTCTAGCTGATTCACCGATATCTCTTGCGGTACGTAGGCAGCGTTCAATACCTTCAATAGCGCGTTGCGGTGCACTTCAGAACTCAGCAACAAGTTGAGAATAGAAATCTTCGAAGGCGTCTGATGGAGATGGTCTACAATCTTGTAGTCGCTCTTTTTGATCAACCGCATAAACTCCTCGGCATCTTTGACAAGCAAATCTTTCTCTACCCCACACGGGACCTCTTCGACGACTTTGCTTTTATCCTTATCGGCCGCATCAGCTCTGACCGCTTTATCCGCCACGACCTCCGGCGGTGCAAACACTCTTCCGCTACGGGTAATACCACTGATTCCTGCGAGATTCTCCACAGTCGACCCATACGGCTCCAGCTCCAACCTTTGACCGTTGCAATAGACTTCAGCCCCATAATGCCACGGAACGGCGTTAGTGCTCTCGAATGGTATCGGCCCAGCTTTGGTAATAGTAATTGTAGGCGGTCTGAGCGCAGAAATGTTTATTGGTTGGCGAGGGATGGTGATGGTGGCGACTTCATCGGCCTGCTTTAGCACTACCTCTCCTGATACACCTTCAGCCTTTCGGCTAAACTGCAGAATCCCCTCAGTCATCAGACTTTGGATTCCTTCTACCAGCTGCTCACACCCATCAGAATGTGTAGCACAGTCCATGCATAGTTCCCCGCATCCTGGAAAGAACCCTCTTTTCAGCAACTTAGCTTTAACGAAGCTAAGCGGCGTCTTTAGGTCTTTGACATCAGTCAACAGATCTGCGCACTCTTCTTCGATAATGGCGTTCACTCCGCCTCCCCTATGATTTGGCATAGGATTCTTCGTGACATTGGGCACATTATCGGAGAAGTTGATAATCTTGGCATCTACCAGGTCCTGCACTTTGTGCTTAAAGGCTTTGCAGTTCTCGATCGTGTGGCTTGGTGCCCCTGAGTGGAAATTGCAAGTGGCATTTGCGTCGTACCCTGGTGGAGGTGCCCCTGTCAAGGGAGCCATCGTCCTCTTCTGAACCAACTGAAGTTGAAGCAAAGTCTGCAAGAGTTGCACATACGACATGGGCGGTGCCTCGAAGTGACGGTTTGTCAAAGATGCCCGGTTCTGGTATTTTCTATATCCCTGTTGATTCGGTTGCTGCTGCTGCGGCGGAGCTGCTGGGATATTTATACTTGCTACCTGCTGCTGAGGGCCTTTGCCCTTCCTTCGAGCGTTGGTCACAACGCTCGCATCCCCTTCTCTCCTTTTACCAGCATAAGGTTTCTTTCCACCTCCTCCAGCTGAGGATGATTCACCTTGAATTTTCCCGATCTTGATACCATTCTCGACGTGCTCGCCCATGGTAATGAGAGTTGAGAACGTCCCAGACATACCGCTGACTAACTTTTCATAGTAAACCCCTGGGAGGGTGGCAATAAACATCTGCACGAGCTCGTGCTCAACCATCGACGGTTGAACCCGGGCTGCCAACTCACGCCACCGCTGGGCGTACTCCTTAAATCCTTCATTATTCCTCTGCGAAAGGTTCTGGAGCTGGACTCGGTTCGGGGCCAAGTCGCTGTTGTACTGGTAATGGTGGACAAACGCTTCAGCAAGATCCTTCCATGTGCGCACGCTAGTGGGCTTCAGGCCCATGTACCACTCGAGGGATGACCCGGAAAGACTATCTTGGAAGAAGTGCATCAGCAACTTCTCGTCTTCGGAATAGGCAGACATCTTCCTGTAGTACGATCTCAGGTGGACACGAGGGCAGGTGGTGCCTTTATATTTCTCAAAGTCAGGCACCCTGAACTTAGGAGGTACCTTGAAATCAGCAATTAACCCCAGCTTGGACATATCAACGCCCAAAGTATTCTGATTCTCAATATCTCTCATTTTATCTTCAAGTGCTTTGAATCTGAGCCGCGCTTCAGCATTCAGCTCCCCTTCAGCACCTCTTTGAGAGAACACATCATCCTGATGATCCTCAAGCCATGGTTGAGGCACCAACAGATTCCCGACGCCTGCATTGCCGTTGCCCGGCCCGATGTTGACATTAGCTCCCAGACTCCCATTACCGACGCCCGTCGTATTGAGTCCGATATTGGCCATCACATTGCCATTAGCACTACCGTTGCCCCCGGCCACGGGGACACCATTCTGTGGAGTATCAACTGGTGGAGGAGTAGGCACGACCCCGCCATGGAGTATGTCGTTGCTATCAACCCTGAAGATCAAAGGCTGAACCAAAGTCCTGAGCTGGTCCTGACCATTGGCGACCACTTGCATAAGTTCCATAAAGCGATCCATCCTCTCGCGGAGCTCCTGAACATCTGTCTGCACTTGGTCCATGATCCTGGTCTGATTAGCTCTAGTAGGGTAGCGGTGAACTAGTCTCTGATCAATCCTGGAGTCGCCGGGAACAGCCTGGGACACCCTGTAAACCTGGAAAAAACCTGTAAACACTAAAGGGTTAGGAAAAACAACAAAATGCTCGCCATGCAAATGCTTTATGCATGCGTGTGTCTGTGTGTTTGGGAGATTTCCCCCGATCCTAGTGCCTGAGTGCCAGTGCTGATAATAATAAGGAGAAGAAGTCCGAGCCCAATCATGGAAACATCAATCTCATATATAAAGAAGGCCTATCAAGGCAGTACATAGCATCAGCGAGTACAAGACGAATCAACAGCGTGACCTCAGCCAACAAGACTGGTGATGGTCAGCATACAACAAAGATCAAAACAAAAGGAATACAAATAGTCAAGCACGGCCACGGGCGCGATACTCTTCTAACAACTCCTTCGTCTCTGGATGATCCAGCAGAGTGAGCAACCCCTCGACGAGTAATTCCCTCTGCACAATGGTATACTGAAGTCCTTCAATCGAACATTCCCATGCTCCTTCACCGAAGCAATATTCTAATTTCCGCTTCTTGGACTCAAACGTCAGCTTGCGCTCCTTCAGGTTAGCGAGAGCTTTGTTGAGCTGGCCTTTGGCGGCGTACCTGCGGGCGGTTTCTTCATCAAACCTCTGCTCACTGTCCTTCACCTCGGCTTCCAGCTTGGAGATCTGTAGCATCAGCTTATCCT
Source organism: Lathyrus sativus (assembly GCA_963859935.3). Classification (NCBI taxonomy): domain Eukaryota; kingdom Viridiplantae; phylum Streptophyta; class Magnoliopsida; order Fabales; family Fabaceae; genus Lathyrus; species Lathyrus sativus. The sequence goes on along the minus strand of OZ012738.1, from coordinate 447,062,017 downwards.
CCCGCTCTTTCCTGGTGGCCAGGGAAGCCTTCCAGTGCTGGTTGAACTTGGATATCCTCCGATATGCCTCGTCCAAGTGCTGCTTCTTCGTAGCCAGTACGTCGTTGACAGCCTTTAAGTCTCGACCCATGCGTTCACGCTCGGCTATCTGCTTAGTCAGGTCTGTACCTAGCTGGTTCACCAACTCTGTTTGCCTTTTGAAAGAATGAACGGCCTCGTTCCTCTCGCTTCGGAGCTGAGCTAATTCCTTCTCCAATTATTTGTTCGCCCGCTTCAATTCATCCCGCTCAGCTAATACCTGGTTATGCTGCTGAATGGGTACAGTAGTAGGCTCTTCGATTGTTGGAGGGCTTTCTGGCTTGGCATGAGGAAACGGCATCCCTATAGCATTTGCCCTGGCTTTGATCCAAGTCCCGTACGGAGGGTAGGCTTGATTGTTGCTTTTTCCCAGCAATGGCTTTCCTCGCTTACTGATACCATTCCACGCGCGCTGAAGCTTGGACAACAGATCCCCCTCTAGAATACCCGTGAGGTACAAAGATTCCTGTACCTCTTCCTCCTTCGGCGGAGTTCTCAAAGCATACGCGAACTGTCGAACCAGCAACGACGGATTGTAGTTTATGCAGCCCTTCCTGCCTATCAGAGGCACATTTGGAAACCCGCTGCAACTGAAGATCACCTCAGTATCCAACCTGTCTCTGTCGAACCAATCAATATCCTCTGCAGATAAACTCATCAGACGCTCAGGCCACTCAGCTGTAGCTGCAGACAAGACAAAAGGACCCCTCTTGGGCAGATGACTATCAAGCCATTTGTACTGCAAGGGTACGCAGCACGAGACATTCTTCCCCCTCCTGTTCTCGTTTTTGTAGTGGACTGAGTGATAGACATCTCCTATCAAGGTAGGGACTGGATTCCCTGAAGCAAAGATGTGAAACGCATCAAAGTCTACAAAATCGGGCATGTTAGGGAACAGGATGATGCCATATATGCATAGAGCGAGGATGGCATTGAACGCGTCCCAACATCCGTCCTTGGCACACTGCTGAGCCTTAACCACCAGAAACTGCAAGGAGAACCTAGGAACCTTGTTCCAACTAGTCAATACTAACTCGGAGGCGTCCAAATGAAGTGAAGGAGCTAAACCAGCCAGATCAGGCTCAGCATCCATATGGACAAAAGGCATCTGCCTCTTGATAGGCACACCTAGCAAATCAGCATACTCTTCCAGCGTAGGTGCGAGAACAAAGTCCTGAAAAGTGAAACATCTCAGCGGAGGGTCGTAGAACTGCAGCAGAGCGTGCAACCCATTCACCTCGAACACAGAATGCTTGCAGACCAAACTGAGCAACCTGCCATAAGATTTTCTGAACTCATCCCTTACAGAATCATCTGCTAAAGCTATCAAGCCAGTTAACTTAGCCACATCAGGGGAAGGGAACTTGTAAGCCACGGTCTTCCTCAGAGAGCCCATAACAATACAATAGGAGGCAAGAAATCCTGGATCGGGGAAAACGGTACCTGCAACACAGACACACGTTAATGAAATGCAAATGAACATGCAAACTAATGCAAAATGCAGTCATGCGATAAGAGATCAGGGCAACTGGTGCTGTGGAGATTCTGTATCAACAAAACCATAATCTTGCTTTATCAAGAACAACCACTGCATCTGAGGAGAAGAAAACCCCGGTGTAAGACCACAAATCTGATCTGCCAAGAACAATCATCTGATAGGACCATATACATAGGATCATAATTCTGCTTTGTCAAGAACAAATGTCTGATAATAAGGACCTCGGATGTAAGATCAAGAAATATCTGCTGATGAGGTCTTCAGACCCCAGTCAAAAATCTGCCCTATCAAGAACAAACAAACAGCTGCTGATGAGATCTTCAGACCCCACTCAAAAATCTGCTCTATCAAGAACAAACAACATCTGCTGATGAGATCTTCAGACCCCAAAAATCTGCTCTATCAAGAAAAAACAACATTTGCTGATGAGATCTTCAGACTCCAAAAATCTGCTCTATCAAGAACAAACAACATCTGCTGATGAGATCTTCAGACCCCAAAAATCTGCTCTATCAAGAACAAACAACTGATGACAAAACTCTGCTCTATCAAGAACAGACGTACACCTGATGATAAGATCCTCTGATCGAAACCTGCTCTATCAAGAACAGACATACACCTGATGATAAGATCCTCTGATCAAAACTTGCTCTATCAAGAACAGACAAATCTGCAACTGAGAAACCCTGGTACCAACAAAACTGATTCAATGTCAAGAAAACCAGGTAGTCTGAAAGTCAAAGTTTCCTGCAATAAACCCAACCCTGCTCACAGGTATGGACCTAAACTGACTCAAGATACGGCATCCTATGCGTTCATCAGCGTCACAGACTTTCAAGAGGGGTGATACGATACCCAGAAGGTGTGGCATCACCAGCTCATGAAGCGGCCTCACTTAGCTGAATCACAAATGATCGGTCCCCAGAGTCGACAATCCACCAAACCAGCAACCGTCTCAACCCAAAGGGTTGAAAGTGAAGCCAACCGGATGAACCTCATCTGAGCGTGGATTTCATGAGACACTAGTGCCTGCAAAGCAAGCACGCGCCCACTAATTTCCACTCTAAGTCTATGGTGCACTCAAGCCTGGGTCTGGCTTCTCACGCATCAGAACTCTCATCCCACAACAGCACAGATAATCATACTATACTAAATATAAAATGCGGGAAATAAAGTGCGAGAAGTAAAATGCGATAAATAAACGCAACCCAACAAGTAAACATACAAGCGTTAGGATTGACTCTCGCAGGGAACCGTTGGAGTCCCCAGCAGAGTCGCCAGTTGTCGCTTGCGCGAAAATAAGGTGTCGGCGCAACAGAAGAGTCACCACCTTTCGTTATTTATCCCTCAGAGCGGGAAAGGAAACGATCGGAAAAACCTGACGAATAAGGGTAAGACAAGGTCATCACAACCGTTGTCTGGGTTCGGGAGTCGGTTACGCAAGGGGAAGGTATTAGCACCCCTCACGTCCGTCGTACTCGACGGGATCCTCGCTTGTTGTGTTTACTTGGACGAGTTGGTTTTATTCTATCTACCTATCAAGGCTGGCTTAAAAAAGAAAAGAAAAATGACTCGGCAAAGCATTGCGCTTTATGCCTACGTATTCTCATCAGAGAATGAGAAATCAGAGTCAACGTAGTTCGGCCTACGAAGGGTTATAGGGGAAGGTAGATCGCAAAGACATCGCCATCTTGTGCCTACGTACTCTCAACAGGCATGAGAGATCAGAGCTCACGTAGTTCGGGAAACTACGGTTTATTTCCTGTCTTTTACGAAAGAAGTGTTTTTTATTGTGTTTGCAATTTCAATCGCACTAGAGACTATGACCTGAGAGTGAATGCGTCGCATGTCACCCAAATGGTACCATACTAAACATCCAGACTGTGGAAAAGAAACTCTCCCACAATCCTTTCTCAGATAGCTTAAGGCTCGTAACGTACGAAAGAAATCATTCATGATTACTGTATCTTAAACTTTTTTTTGAGATGAGAAGAGAACAGGCCCAACTAGGAGGGAGACTATCAAGTCCTACTGTTGTCATGCCATGGATTCATCCTATGGTTGAGGTTTGAACAGGGAACTCCTAGAAGTTATCATGCATAGGTTTCAACCTAAAATTCTATCATCAATTCCTTATCAAAGGAAATGAGAGTCCTAAAGGATCATGTCAATGATACACCAAAACAGACAAAGCATCAGCTTAACAGTAAAATGCATGCAATGCAAGTGAGGGAGGAAATGTGTGTGGGGCTTCAGCCTCCACAAGCTCATCTCAACCTCAAGCCAGAATGGATAACAGTAATCATACTGAAATATAAAACATGCTATCAAGCAATAACAGTAAATTGCAATCATACAGATAAAATGAAATGAAATGCCATCAGGCAAACAAACCACATGGGCAAGGGAGTTGGGCTCTACCGAATACCCGCAAGCAAAGCCACACAGTAACAATACAAGCAGAGGGAGCAACTCAACCCCTAGTGCAATCATGCTCCTAGAGTCTACTTATTCTAGATATGAACTTATTCTAATGCATCAAACAAGTCAAACAAAACACATCAATACAGTAAAAGAAAAGAAAAGAAAGCATATCAACTCCTCTCTCAGCTCCAAGCTTCAGCTCTTCCAACAGCAATTCAGTCTTCAGACTTCAATCACTCTTGACAAATATCAATTGCTTTTCCAGGTTTCAACCCTTCAACATAAGTTTCAACTTATCTTCTCCTTTAAGCTTCAGCTTCTTGATCAGCTTCACCTTCAGGCTTCACTATGAATCATAAGTACCAACTTGGCTCCTTCAGGATCTCCAGGTATCAAAGTGAGTATCAACTTCCTTTGTTCTTCAAGCTTCAGCTCTTCAGAATCAATCTCAATCACTTAGAAGTGTCAACTTCATCCTTCAATCTTTACTTCATCTTCAGGGGTCTTCAAGTATCAACTTGCTCTTGCTGCTCTTCAAGCTTCAGCTGGAATGGCAATGCTCAAGGATTCATCCTCTTCCATACTCTTCATTGAAGTCTTCATCTTCAAACTCAAGCTCAACATCTCTCAAGACAATCAAACCAAGGGAAATCACTTACTGGATAAGCTAGGGGATATTGAACTGCTTATTGACCACCAAAGGTGACCTATAAGGGTTCAACATCAAAGGAATGGTTCCCTCAAAAGTTCTACTTCCTAGGTACATCACTTATCCCTCCAAAGGAGAGAGGTGTATACCATGGAAGGACTTTGAATCATAGGGAGGAATGGAGGTGACAGATACCATCCATGTTTGAGAAAGAAGTGATCTAAGTCTAAGCTCTTCCTAATCCCTAACCCTAAAAACAACAACAAAAAAGAAATAAGATCAAGCTCTCAAGCTCCTCAATGCATATTCAAACCTTCTACTATGCTCCTCAATGCTCCTTAGAACAATACCAAGCTCTCCAAGCCCACAAAGCAAAGCAAACAACAATACAAACCCACAAGGGCAACACAAACAATCATCAACTACAAAAATCATCTAAAAATAGTATACTACTATATTAAATCCTAATATAATTTCTAAGGGATCCTACATACCTACCCTTAATGCCCTATATGTCCCATAGTCTAACTTGTCCTAAAAACCCAAAATTCTATTGTTATTGCACCTATGTTGAAGTTTTAACCTAATTCTACACAACCTAATGGCATCTAATCAAAACTATCCTAAAATTCATCACAAAATTATGGAATAAATCCAGGGGGAAGCTAAAGCTTATATCTGACTATCCTAAAAAGAATGACCTAAAAATACTAAGGTAACTACCTAAACAAAATTCTACAAGTTCAGGTATCAACATAAAAGAATTAAAATGCAATAAAAGAAGAAAATATACAAAAAATATCAAAATGAATGAGATGAAAAATGTTTTTGTTTTATATTTTTCTTGACAAAAATATGAAATAGGAGAAAAAACTCCCATTAAAAAATCTTTATTTTTCCATTTATTATGAATTTCCAAAGTTTGAACTAAAATGGAGAAAAATAAAATGAAAATATGGATATGGGGTGCAGCAAGTAAACATATGCAGTTCATTATGCGCTTGGGCTGAAAATAGGGGGTACAAAAAGTAGCGCGCCGGGCCCAAAATTAAATCAGAAAAACAATTAGAAAATCAAACAGAAAATGAAAAATGAGCGGTGAGAATAGCAAGGAATTTCAGTGCAAAATGGATTGGGCTTCAAGAAGGGGGTGTGGGTAGTCAATAATCACTCAAGCCCAAGAACCACCGTTTAATGAAACGGTGCATTTTAGGCGTTTCTGATTTCCCTCTCAAAACGAAATCAAACATGGGCCGTTGGATTAGTTCTCAGGTCAATGGTCAAGTTAGCATCTCACGGCTGGGACTCATCTTCTTCCTCCAACCTAGGGTTTGGCCATGAAACTCCATGAAAACGCAGAAACACAAACTTCATACTCATACTTCCATCCACTCGTGTTACCTCAAATCAGCACCAAATTCAACAATTCAAAGCATGAAATTGCTCAGTTTTTCTCCCTGATCACGATCCTAGTCTTGCATTAAACTGAAATGGTCTCTATCATCAAACCCGATGGTGCACCTCAAATTAATCTCAAACCTCAACTTCAACAATTCTTGGATTTCTTTGCATCAAGATGTTCACCTCACTCCACTGGTTAAAACAAGATATCAAACACTCATTCTTTCTATCCATGTCACGAGTTCTTGCTCATCAAAGTAATGGTGTCACACTCTCAAACTCCACCAAATGATCCTAAACTCTTCAGAATTCATCACCTAGGTGTCTCTAGCCATTCTACACTAATAATTCAACCTAACCATGCCTAAATAATGATGTAGGGAAGAATTTGCAAACCTGTTTTCTTGGATTGACAGAGGTAGTAGATCTTCAATTCAACACTTGAAACTCTTCAGAAGTGATCCTTAGATGATGATTCTTCTTCTGTTTGCAAAAAATCTGAGGGAGAAAGCTTGCACTTCAAGATTCGAGTATGAGTTGCTTCTTGCAAAATAAATGGCTAAACCTTCAATCTTCCACCAATGGCACTTCAATTCAGTATGCACACACTCAGAGGGATCTATGGAAAGTGTTTGTGAAGAAAAAAGGGATGGAAATGAGGAAGAATGAAGAAATTGAACTTGACTTGCAATGGAAGATTTTGGTTTCACTCTCTCTTCTCTACACCAATTCTCACCAACCTTGCATCTGAGCAAGTTACATTCATCTTATAGAGTGGTTTAGAATCATCTAGAACCATCTAGGATCATCCAATGAGAAATTGAACTTTTCATGTCATGACATTTTGAATCCAATTCTTCTTACATGCTATCTCATGCCAAGCTTCTCATACCCTTCAATTCTGACTTGAATTTATCCCCATATGAGATTTATGATGAGTTACAATGCATAACCAACTTGTACATTGAGTTCTTTTGAGTTTTGCCTTGGTACCTTAATATGCAAGTAAGCCAATTCCAAAGCAGCCCTATGATCTAAGCCTCAAATCAAAATTGTGGCTGAACCATTATTCTTAGAATGTCATTTGGAGTCAAAATGACCTATTACATGACATGGTTTGGATTTATAACTTGGGATTTCCATTTTTCAATTTCACCTTAATTAACTTATGCCTCCATTTTAGGCCATTTTTATCACTTTTTGATACAAGCCTTTTCAACATCTCATGACCTCCCTACTAGCCTTAAAACATCATTCTAAGCAAGTTTGATGTTGAAGATTTTTCCATTTGAAGCTTGGAAGTAGGAGATATGGCCTTATGCTTGAAATGACCTATAACCTCCAAATGACCAAAATGCCCTTGACTTGCCAAAGCCATAAGTTGAGTTCTACAAATCCTATCAAGGACTTCTAGTAATCTCTAGAAAGCTAAGAAGATTCTCTATAACATTAATGTTGACCAAGAATCCATAGGAATCATCCTACTAGGGAAAAAGTTGGAGCAAGTTGGGTGACTTTCAAGGACCCAGATTCACATACCTCAGATGACCTGTAATTTGTCAAAGCCATAACTTGAGCTCTACAAATCCTGTCAAAGACTTCTAGTACTCAAATTAAAGCTAAGAACAAGCTATACAACATTAATGTTGTGGGGGAAGATGAGATGACAATCCCATCTTGAGCTAAACTGCCTTGAAGATAGGGATCAAACTAGGGGATTTTACACTGTCAATCCTTAGAAACCCTAGCTTAAAACTTCTCAAACTCCTCAATCATGATGAGTTGGTCTAGGAATCATCCTTATAGCATCTCAATGCATCATTCCATGATCACATGGCTCTTGGACTAGGTCTCAACCCTCTCCAAATCTTCAGTTGACCTAGGGTTGACCCAGTCAAACCCTAATTCCACCACTCATGGCTGAATCTTATGAATTCTTGTACAATGACCTCTCTAGGCTTCATGATGGCTTTCAAGACATCTCATAAGCTTCCTAAAAGCTTCAAGTTCACCCTCATAGTCCCAGAATCATCTGAGGAGCTCCCACAACTCTCAAGTTATGAGACACACAACCTTGGTTTCAACCAATTCCTCTGAGGATCTCTTGAGTTCTCTGACAAAGGTATCAACCTTTGAACACTTGAACAAACTTCTTGACTTTATTCATAGCCTTATATAACTCTTTCTAGGTAATCATACCTCTTGATCTACTGCACCCATATCAATGAGAAGCAGATGATGAATGAGATGAACCACAAACTTGGTAAATAAATGTTGGTCAAATTTTGGGGTGCAACACTTGATACAGAATTAGCGTCGCCTTCACGCTTCTTATTTCTGAACACTTTCTTTCCTCCACCTGACGAAGGTACTTCTACGGCCTGAATTTTCCCAATCTTGATGCCGTTTTCTATACGCTCACCAGTGATGACAAGGTCAGAGAAACTCCCGGACATACAGTTGACGAGCTTTTCATAGTACATCCCAGATAACGTCGATACAAACAAGTCAATCAACTCTCTCTCTACCATTGGGGGTTGCACTCTGGCTGCAAGCTCACGCCACCTCTGGGCATACTCTTTGAAAGATTCCCTGTTATTCTGGATGACATTCTGAAGTTGGACCCTGTTGGGAGCAAGGTCACTATTGTACTGGTAATGCTTCACGAATGCTTCAGCCAAACCCTTCCAACTGCGAACCTGAGAGGGTTCCAAACCCATATACCATTCGAGCGACGACCCTGACAGGCTATCCTGAAATCGTATGTGCACCTTTGGGCAAGTGACACCTTTGTATTTATCGAAGGTAGGAACTTTGAACTTGTACGGTACTCGTAAATCAGGGATCAGCCCTAAATTGGCTATGTCGAGCCCCATGAAGTTCTGATTTCTTATATTCCTCATCTGTTCCTCCAGCATTCTGAATCTACGATCAGCTTCAGCAGACAACTCAGTGCCTACATCCCTCATAGAGAACACGTCGTCCTGATGATCTTCATTCCATCGTTGGTCCCCATTGCCATACCCTGCGTAGGCACCCTCCGGACCATAGACGTTTCGATTGACGGTGTAACCATACCCAGCGTTACCAAGACCATGGTTAGCAGCACCAGGTCCAAACCCAACATTATGAGTACCATTACCACAACCCAAGTTAACAGTATTACCAAGACCTGCGTTACCAGCATCACCCAAACCTGCATTACTAGCAGCATTACCCAGACCAGCGTGGCAGACGCCAATATCACTACCATTCCCGGCCCCTGCAGCAGTTGGGGTGCATCCGGTAGGCACAACAGTGGCGTTAGGAATTTCTGTATCGTTGCGGGGAGTATTAGCAGCAATACCTCTGTGAAGAACTCCATTAAGATCAACCCTAGCTACCAGGGGCTGAACCATTGTTCTCAGTTGATCCTGTCCTTGAGCCATACCTTGCATGACTTCCATGAGCTGAGTCATGCGCTCCCTCATCTCTTGCATCTCAGTATGAACGTGATCCATGACTTTCTTGAGATTGTTTCTAGTAGGATACCGGTGAAGTCTCTGGTCAGCAATCCTGAAACAACTCTGAAAAGACAACAGAACATAAGAACGAGGCTAAAGAAGGTACCTGCAAACACAAAGAAAAATATGCAAAATGCTAACAATGTATATATGCATATGGAATATTTCCCTTGACTCTAGTTCCGGGTGAAACACATGACAATGGAAACCCCTCAAACAGCAATAGTAAAAAAACTCCTCATATACAGATGGAAGACCACATAGGTAGTTACAAGCACAAGTATCTGAGCACGAATGACGGCAAGCGAGATAGCTAGAATCAAAGGGAATATGCACCTGCGATGTTAATGCAATGTCATGTAATCAATGCAGATGAGAAATGCAAAAATGCAAGGATGCTATAGGGGATCAAGGTAGTTGTGTTGTGCTGTAGCAATAATAATCAGAAGCTGATTGTGCTGTAGCTTGAGAATAACCAGAGCTTCGCCTTTGCATAACATATATCACTGCATGACATAAATAACTGATACTGAAGACCTCTGATATCAAACCCAAAATTTCACACTGTAGAGAAAACCAGGTGATCTGGAGCTATGGTTTCCTGCATGACCCAATCCCTCTCACATGTATGGACTTAATTCGCTGACGAGGTATGGCATCCTATGCGGTCATCAGCGTCACAGACTTTCAAGAGCGATGATATGATACCCAAAAGGTGTGGCATCATCATCTCTTGAAGCGGCCTCACTTAGCTGAATCCCAAATGATCGGTCCCCAGAGTCGACAATCCTCCAAACCAAAAACCCCTCAAGCCCAAAGGGCTGGAAAAGAAGTCAACCGGGAGAATCTCGTCTGAGCGTGGATTTTGTGAGACACTAGTACATGCAAAGCAAGCACGCGCCCACTACTTTCCACAACTAATGCTAGGTACACTCAAGCCTGGGTCTGGCTTCTCACTCATCAAAATCAATCCCCTCCCACAATAGCATAATAAGGATATAATATAATGCTGAAAATAAACTGCGGGAAAATAAAACGCGGGAAAGTAAAGCTAAGGTACAACAGGTATCTACAAAACCCAAAAGATAAACAAACAAGCGCTAGGACCGACTCGCCTAGGGGATGGGAAACGGTCCTAGCGTAGGGGATGGGAAAAGTCCCCAGCTGCCATTAGTCTCCAGCAGAGTCGCCAGCTGTCGCTACTGCGAAAATCGGCACCGGCATAACAGAAGAGTCGCCATCGTGCGTTATTTATCCCAAAGGAGGGAAAGGAAACGCTCAGAGAAAACCTAACGAAAAGAGGGAAAAGGAATGGTCATCGCAACCAAGTCCTGGATTCGGGAGTCGGTTACGCAAGGGGAAGGTATTAGCACCCCTCACGTCCATCGTACTCGATGGGATTCACGCTTAATTGTTTATCTAATAAGGGTGTGTTTAGTATCTATGCTAAGGGCTTAGGGACAAAAGAAAAGAAAAGTGACTCGGCAAAGTATCACACTTTATGCCTACGTATTCCCGTCTGAAACGAGAAATCAGAATCAACGTAGTTCGCCTAACTACGACCTAAGAAAAGGGAAAGTTTGCTCGCCAAGATATCGCATCTTGTGCCTACGTACTTTCATCTGGTATGAAAGATCAGAGCAGCCGTAGTTCGGGTTACTACGGGGAGACTAGTTTAATCCTAACGTTATCATGCCAAGTTCGTCTTAAGGTTGAAGTTTGCAAAGGGGAAAACTGCCCTAATGTCGTCATACATGGTTGCAAAACCTAATGTCTATCACATTCCATCTTCAACAAGAAGGAATGGAGATCCTAAGGGAAAGGCAAAGGAAGCAACAAAAAATAGATGAGGTAACAGCATACATGAAATGCAAAGTGTAGAAAGGTAAACATGCAATGCAAGTGAGGGAGGAAGTCATCTCAACCTAGAGCCCATAATAAATGGAAAATGGCATATTTTAAACATGCAATCTTGGCCACAAGTGAATATAAAGAGATACAAGGCAATAAAACTCACGAATGACGTACGTATACCACAATTTGGAATCATAACGCGCTATCATGAAAGTATGGAACCTAATGGGAAATTATGTATGATAAAAACAGCCAATCAATGATCTACCCATCCTATATAATGTCTATAACAAGCAATAGGAACCCTAGCGTTCACCACACAAACAAATCGAGGCCGTTGGGATCAAAAAGATTAATTTTCCTATTTTTTATGATTATTTGAAGTCAGCATATAAAACAGAAAAATAAAAGAACATATGGAATAGCATGAACACATGAGAAAACAAGAGAAATAGTGAGAATAAATAAAAGTGGCAGGGGGAGGGATCGAACCCACGTTCTCCCAGCCCCCTGTACGAGCCAAAACGACGTAGTTTTGGTCTGGGACACGTGGCATAGCGCCTGGCCCTTGGATGGGTGGAAAAAGTCCACTTTTCTGCATTGATCCGATGGCTACTGATTGTCTTCTCCACTTGGATGAAAAAAATGAGGGAAAATGCAGCAAGCTTTGAACATGGCAGCCGGAGGTGAGTGTTCTTGGCCGGAAAACTTTGAATGCTTCTATCTCCTTCGTTTCTTGTCCAAATCCAATGATTTTTAGATTAATCTTGTGGGATTTTTCGAGAGGAATCCAAATATACCATTATTTTCCCTTGAAATGGCCTCTAACTCAAAAACCGTATATGAATCTCAAACTTTCAAGAACACCAAATTGTCATAAAAACCATCTTTTTTGTACTAGAATCCATGTAGGAGATGAGAGCAATGTAATGCAACGACAATAATGCAAGAAAGACTCTTAAATCATGAGTTATGTTGAATTCTTTATACCTTTGAAAAATGAATTATGGAGCTTTAATGGAGCACGAATTTCCTTAGAAAAATGTGTAGAAATCTTCAATAATTCTTGGTAGAGGTATTAGGATCAAAGAAAATGCTTGAATTGGTGAGGAAATGAAAATCACTTTTCACCTGGAGCTTACTTTTCCATGTTGATACAACCATGGAATTGCACTAAAGACTTCTCAAAAATTGATGGAAAAATTCTATGGAGTATATTGAATTAATTGGTAATGAGAAAGGATCAAAAAATTGGAGAGAAAAAAGGATTGAAAAAAATGGAAATTCAAATATGGGAAAGTGTGGGAAAATGGAAAAATGATGGAAGAAAAAGTGGTGAAGAAGAATGCAAATGCCTTGATTTTGGTTTATATACATTTCATGCATCATAAGAAACTTCCAAGGCCAAAAATAGTTCCTTGTTTCTAGTCTTAAGGCAAAAATCCAAAGTGTTACTTGAATTGTAAGAAATCTTGAAATAGCTCATGATAAAATCCTCAAATGAAAAATGTAATAATGTCATTGTTCTTAAAACATGGTTTCCATTCAAAATGAGTACAAATATGGATTGGTTTGGTTAAATTTTGACAAAATACCAAACTAGGTCATTTCACATGTTTTCACCAAAGTGACTTTCATCAATCTTCAACCATGAGCTAACCCATTAAAACATTGAGGTTTAGTTGACCAAATGACCCCATTTGGAGCAACTTTCACGTTGGAAAAAAGTCCATTTGAGTTATGCAAAGTATTGAACTTGACCTGTAATTTTATGACCTGTAATCATAGTTTTCCAAGATGAACCCCACACAAGCATCTGAACTTCTCAAGGGCATGAACCACTTCCTGGTGACTTTAGTGATTCCTCAAGCTCGAATAAAACCTCTAGATAGGCCTCTCTTGATGTATATCACACTTGATCCCCTGCATAAAATGCTAATGCAATGCTATGATAATGCTATGATGATGTTATGCTAATGCAAAAACAAGAAGGAAAAGGTTGAGCAAATTTTGGGGTGCAACAGAAATGTATAGTGATATTCAACTGTTTTAGAAGTTCTACGAATTTCTTAAATTGTCCTTCATTTTTTGTTTTGGCTAGCCTTTGAGGATAGGGCGCATGCGGCTTATACGGTGGTGGAGGCACATATGGTGTTTCTTTCTCTACGGCCTCTTCACTTTTATCATTATTATCATTGGTTTTTGGTCCATTTACCTCCTTAGTTCCTTTCTTAGAATTTTGATACATGGATGGATTTTTGAGTCTCAGATCAACTGGTCCATCATACTCGGTTCCGCTTTGCAATGTGACAGCATTAGCATGTCCTTTCGGGTTTGGTTGAGGTTGGCCAAAAAATGCTCCAGTCGGGGCTGTTATGGTTGGTTGTTATTGGTCTACTTGAGAAATGTGGGTTTCTAGCATTTTGCTGTGAGTAGTCATAACGTCAAGTTTACTCGTCATTTGTTTCATGAGTTCGCTTGCGTGAGTGTTTTGATTTGCAAATTCTTTGTTTTGTTGAACTTTAACGTTTATGAAGTTTTCCATCATGATCTCCATATTTGACTTTCTAGGTACTTGTGGAGCTGATGGTCCTCCTTTTTGATAACCAAGTGGAATAACAGGTGTTGGACTTGGTGGATGCAAAGCATTGCTATTTTTATATGAAAAATTTGGGTGATTTCTTCATCCAGGATTATAAGTGTTTGAATATGGGTTTCCTTGAGCATAGTTCACTTGGTTGGTAGAAACACTAGCCAATAACTGACATTTAACATTTGTATGTCCAGGGGTTCCACATAATTCTCAACTTGGTGTAACTGCAGCTACGGTAGCTGTTGGTGGTGTTAAGGTTAAGCTATCAATCTTTTGAGTTAATGCGTCCACTTTAGCATTTATGTGGTCTATAGAGTTAACTTCGTGCATTCCACCTTTCGGAGTTGGTTTTTCGGTAGCAGCGCATTCTCCTCCCCATTGGAAGTGGTCTTGAGCCATGTTCTCTATGAGTTCAACGGCTTCTTCATATGGTTTATCCATTAAATCGCCACCTACGGCAACGCTTAAGTTCATTTTGGTGTTGTACAATAAACCATTATAGAAAGTATCGATTATCAGCCATTGCTCGAGTCTGTGATGCGGGAAAAGCCTCATCATATCCTTGTATCTTTCCCAAGCATTAAAAAGAGATTCGTTGTTTTTTTGCTTAAATCCATTAATTTGGGCTCTCAGCATAGCTGTGTTGCTTGGCGGAAAATATGGGTTAGAAGGACTCTTCAATTCGTCCCATGTCGTGACAGAATTTGAAGGTAAAGACTGAAGCCAAACTCTAGCTCGATCTCTTAAAGAAAATGGGAAAAGAAGTAGTCTAATCACTTCTTGACTGACACCATTCGCTTTTACAGTGTCGGCATATTGCACAAAAACTGATAAATGTAAGTTTGGGTCATCCGTAGGACTTTCTGAAAATTGATTTTGTTGAATGACTTGAAACAACAAAGGTTTCAACTCGAAATCATTTCGATTGATTGTTGGGGCAGCAATGCTGCTATGAGGTTCATCTTGCGATGGAATAACGAAATCCTTCAAGGGACGGGTTTGCGGTCCTTGGGCCATGATTTGTTCTGGTTCGGTTTCGGTTTCTGAATCCGAGTAAGGAATAATAGGATCTGGAAGGTTATATCTAATACGATATTCATTGATTTGGCGCCTTAAGCTAATAAAGTGCTCGATTTTGTAAATTTGTTGCTCTAACTCTTCGCCTTGTGAGCGAGTGCTTGGCATACAATCGACAAATTATAGGAAAATAATAAAAAGAAAAATTTTCCTTAGTCTATATTGTGGAACAAAAGATTCACAATATTGACTAAATCTGTCCCCGGCAACAACGCCAAAAACTTGATCGGTCGATACTGGCGGATAAATCTGCAAGTATATAGTTGATCGTGTAGTCTTAAAAAGGCCGTCGAACCTACAGGAAAAGATAATCAAACTAATGTTATCTAAGGTTGTTGTGCAAAGCTAAGGCTTGAGTTAAACAGGAGTTAACTCTAATTACAGGACTGAAATCTAAGATCTGAAAATAACACTAAAACTAACCCGAAATATGATTTCCGTGCACCTAAGGGGCCTTGTAGATAAAGGGTACTAATTATGTCTACACGCCTATTCCGTAGGATATACCGACTTAAAGGCTCCGTCTCATGCTCTCGCAGTCTTAACTAAGTCGTACTTTTTAATCCCAATATTTTGCTCTCGCTCGCCCGGTAACTAAGAATTACTCTTTGAAAGCCAATAATATCTTAATCAACATCTAAAGCCCTCTCGCTGTATTTAGATATTGATGCCTAATTTCCACTATACGTTTCACTCCTCATGCTCTCACGGATCTCAGCTTAAACCTTTATTTGCTTCTCACTCTCGTGACGAAACAATGTTAAGTAACCTCTCACTCTCGTGACAAAGCTACTTAAACTAGACTTAGAAATTACAACCAAAATGGTATGAATTCACAATTTCGTACCTATTATAACTACGGAGTCATGTCGGTTACGACAGTTCTCATAAGACGGTCTCTAATTAATTTATCTGGACATAATGAATTCTAATCCTAACATGTTAACAATTCTGAAAATTACAACATGCATATTGAATTAATTTTAAGAAAATATTAGTTTTTGGTTTTTATGAAAATAAGTTAAGTTGCAAACACGTAGAAATAAAATGCAGTAAAACAGAAAAATAAGAACCTGTAAATTGCAATGGACTAAACGAAAAACAAACTTTAATTAATCTTTGATCCAAGTATACAGTAGCGCAACAGAAAAATAAAGTACATTACTGCAACAATTCCTCGGTGTGAGCAATTGTTGCTTTGGAAAGAAAATATGTGGTTAAAGGTCTAAAGAAAATTCAGCAGTGCTTCCGCACAGGTTGGATCCCTCAAACTACCCTCCAAGAGGTCTATTTATAGAGGATAATGCAGTTGTATAACTCCCATTTTGAATTCTGGACTCAGAGGGAAAAGAAACTGCTCAAAAACCGAATTCTGTAGTTAAAACTGCTCTTGCAAATTGTACGACGACCGTCGTGGTGCCCATGGCGAACGCCATGGTCTCTATGGATGCATTGTGGCCTTCAGGAGGCAGATGGCAAATGCCATTTGGAGGTGGCAAGCGCCATATCGAAAAAGCTGGTAGATCTTGCTAATTTTTGCTGTTCTAGCTGAATTTTTCTTCTCTTTCACTTATTTTCTCTATTTCTTCTAGGATCTCGACTGGAACACCTGACAACATAAAAACAGAGTAAGAACACACTAAAATGAAAAATACTCGATAAAAACTCGTACCTAAATGCACAAAGTGAGCCTAAAAGTATGATACAAAATCATGTTATCAGTCATCCAGCACTCGTTGTCGCCGATGGAGTTCAGGTTGATGGTCGCGACATGTTTCTTGATACTTGGTCGAGATAGTACCTTCTAGATGACGGGCTTATTTCCGCCCTTCTTCTTCGTGCTCAGGAGCTTCGACAAGATGTCTGCTCGGGTGTTATGTTTGCAGGGAACTTGTTGCACTTCCGTGGAATCAAACGTTTTTCATCCTCTCTTTGACCAGGGCCAAGTACTCAACGAGGTTGTCGTTTTTGGCTTGGTACTCTCCTCGTACCTAAGAGGAAACCAACTGTGAATTGATGAAGATCTTCACCTCTTTCGCGCTAAAATCCCCGACTAAGCATAGCCCCGCGATAAAGGCTTTGTACTCGGCTTGGTTGTTCGAGGTCGGGAAGGATAATGCAAGGGAGACTTCGAGCAGGATGCCTTATTTGTTCTCCAGAATGATGTCCACGCCGCTTCCTATCGAGTTCGACGCATCGTCCACGTAGATGGTCCACTTGTGGGCTCCGCTGGCCGAGGAGGCCGTCACCGTCATCTTTGCCACGAAATCGGCTAGTGCTTATGCTTTGAGAGCTTTTCTGCCTTTGTATTGGATATCAAACTCGGACAACTCCAGTAACCATTTGAGCATCCTGCCCTCCATGTTGGGACGGTCGAGTAGTTGCTTTATGGGTGGGTAGGTCCATACCACGATCATGTGGGCCAGGAAGTAATGTCTCAGCCTCCTCACCGCGTTAATGAGGGCCAGAGCAGCCTTTTTGATTTGTTGGTACCTAAGCTCGGGGCCTTGATAGTGAAGTAAATTGGCTTTTGCCCCTCGGGAGTCTCGCGAATGAGAGTTGCACTGACTGCCTCAGTTGTAACAGTGAGGTACAAGCATAAAATTTCCCTATCTTCTGGCCGCGAGAGAACTGGGGTTGTAGTAGAACTTGTTTGAGATGGAAGAAGGCTTGTTCGCATTCCTCTGTCCATTTGAATGCGGACTTCTTGTGCAGAAGTTTGAAAAATAGAAGCGCGTATCGGGTGGACTTGGCCACGAAGTGAGACAACAAGGTGAGAATCCCGTTTAAAGATTGGATTAAATTCTTCGAGCTCGGTGTTGGGAACTCAGAGAAAGCCTTATATTTGTCGGGGTTGGCCTCAATTCCTCGTTCTGTCAGATTGAAATCGAGGAATTTTCCTGCTCGGATACCGAAGGTGCACTTCTCCGAGTTGAACCTCATCCAGAATCTCCTCGTTGTGTCAAAGAATTTTTTAAGGTGGAGGGTGTGGTTGGTTTCTTCTTGGGACTTCACGATCATGTCGTCCATGTAGACCTCGGGCATGTCTCCGGTCTTACCCCAAAAGACTTTATTCATCATCCGTTGGTAATTAGCGCCAAGATTTTTCAGTCCGAAGGGCATTACATTGTAGTAATAGTTGCCTGACTCAGTCATGAAATCCGTGTATTGCTTGTCAGTTTTTGCCATGAGGATTTGGTTGTACCCAAAGTACGCGTTCATGAATGACAAAAGTTTGAAACCTACAGAATTGTTGACCAACTTGTCGATGTTAGGCAAGGGGTATGCATCTTTGGGGCAGGCCCTATTGAGATCGGTATAGTCAACACACATATGCCATTTTCCATTAGATTTTTAACAAGTACAACATTAGACAACCAGGCTGTGTACTTGGCTTCAAAAATAAAATTTTCCTCTAGGAAGTCTTTTACAGCTAATTCAGCAGCCTCCGCTTTCTGCGTACGCCTATGTTGTACTACGACCCTAGCGGTCGGATCTACGATTAGATGATGGCAAGTGACGTCGGAGTCCAAATCGAGCATCTCTGTAGCGTTTCACGCGAACAAGTCAGTGTTATCCATGAGGTGTGCCTTCAGTTGCTTCCTCGCTAATTCGGGGAGTCTCGTTTCGATCTTCACACGTATTTTCGGGTCTTCGCCGGGGAGGATGAGCTCGAAGTCGCCATATGGAATGGGGCACGTTGGATGGAGAGGCTCCCCATTGCTTCCAGCCATTGGAGATGCATCTAGTGTTACTTATTTCTGCTTATGCTGTCACTGAAGCGATTGTCCAGGTCAACTGAATTGACGCAGGGCATTAGATTCTGCTCTTTGAACCGAGTTGGCTTGCTGGCGGTCTTAGGCGTCAATTGATCGAGTTCAACCCATTCCTTGCTGCCTTGAAGCATCTTCTTGCAGCCTCAATGTCGCCATGAAGAGTGAAAACTCATCCCTTGGTCGTGTAGTATTTCATCTTCAGGTGGACCATGTAAGGCATGATGGTCAGCTTAGCCAGAGTTGGTCTTCCTAGAATGCACTGGTATAGAGATAGGCACTTAATTACCAGGAATTAGATCTTGACATGTCTGCCTATTTTCTCGGCGCCGAAATTGATGAGTAGCTTGACGTAGCCCCATGGCTTAGTAGTTGTGTCATTGAAGCCCTGCAGGTCGGAGCCTACGTATGGTGTCAAATGACTCTCGTCGAGCTGGAGAGTGGTGAACAAGTGAGCATACATTATGTCGACGGAGCTCCCTTGGTTGACTAGAATATGACGGACGTCGAAGTTTTCCATTTGCGCCCTAACGAGCAAAGGGATGTTGGAGTTAGGAGTTCCACTCGACAGTTCCTCGAGGTAAAAGTTGATGGAATTTGATTTCCCCTAGAACTTTTTGAGGGTCGCGTTCTGGTTGGTGCTCGCCTCAATCAGCTCGTCAAACTTTCTTTTGACCGACCCCACAGTGAGCTTATTGAATCCTCCGCCAGATATGACCATAGCGGAGGGAAATTTCTCCCAGGTGCTGCGAGCAGAGAGGGATGTGTCGACCTTGTCGGGGACATAGTGTCATACCATAAATTTGTCCTACCTTTTGTAAATACTTTCGCATTTTTATTTTGCATTTTTCATTTGATTTCATACCGTTTAGACACGTGTCCGTCCCGATTGGGCATTCTTCAAATCTCGACTTTTTTAACCAATAGGAGCGCGACACGTGGCCTAAGGGTATTTTTTGTAAATTTCAATCATTTTTAATTTCTCTTTTTCATTGCAAATATTATTATTATTGTTTATTTTTTTGTATATATTTGTGTTTTAGCATTTATTTAGTTTAAATAGGTTTTTCATATTGTTTTAAATAGAATAGAATTTTATTTGTTTTCAGAATAGATTTTATTTTATTTTAATAGTTAAATAGATTTTAATATAGGATTTTATTATTTTGTTTTAGATAGAAAATGGAAGCTAGGTTTTAAATAAGTTTTATTAATTTATTTGTTTAGAACTATTTTTAATTATTAATTTAGATTAGTTATTAGAATCAATAGATATTATTTTTTTTAGTTTTATTATTTAGCTAGTTCTTTAGTTTTAAAATTAATTAGAATTTAATTTTAGAATTAATTGAGAATCATTAGTATTATTAAATTAGGATTTTAGAATTAATTAGATTTGATTTAATTTAGGATTATTTTAGGATTTTAGATTTAAGTTAGTAATTTTAGAGTTATTTTAGGATTTTAGATTTAAGTTAGTAATTTTAGAGATATTTTAGGATTTTAGAATTAAGTTAGTAATTATAGAGATATTTTAGGATTTTAGAATTAAGTTAGTAATTTTAGAGATATTTTAGGATTTTAGAATTAAGTTAGTAATTTTAGAATTGTTATTAGAAATTAGTTTAAAATTAATTAGAATTTTTAATGGAATAGAATTAATTTAGAATTTTAGATTTAGAATTAGAAATAGTTTTAGAATTATTTAATTTTAATTAGATTATAAATAATTAATTATTACTTTTTATTTATTCATTTAGATTAATTTAATAGAGTTTAAAATAGATTTAGTTATATAGTTTAGAAATAGCTTTTAGGTTAAATATAATTTTTTAGTTTTTTTTTATTATTAGGAGCTAAAAAGAGTTTTATTTTATTATAGAATTATATTTTGTTAGAATTTTATTAGAGTTATCAGAATTAATTTTTATTAGAATTTTATTTTAATTTAGTATTTTTATTATTAGAAGTTAAATAGAGTTTTATTTTATTTTAGAACTTTTGTAAATAGTTTTATTTTAAATAGAGTTTTTTTTTATAAATTTAGTTTAAATTATTTGTTTAAGATTATTATTATTATCAGAATTATTTTGTTTTATTATTATTTAATTAGGATTAGTTTAGTTTTTATTATCTTTTAACTTGTAAATAGTACATGATTAATTAGGATTAGTTTATGATTATTATTAAGTAATTTTTGGTTATTTAATTAGGAGTTTAAGTGCAATTTCTTGTTTATCAGTTTTTGCTTAATCAGGATTAAGTTTAAATCAAATGGCCACGTGTCCTCTCTGTAGGGTATAAGACCCTATTCATTGTCTCCCTCAGAGACACCAACCCTAATCCTAAGGGTCAGCCGCCGCTCCTTTCACCATCTTCCCTTACTACTCAAAACCAAACTTCATCTTCTTCATCTCATCAAACCTCCTCTGATAAACTTCATCCAAACTCAACACTCCAAACAGAATCATAAACATCCTCTTCTGCCATTATCTACAAATCGTAAACCATAAAAAAGAACCATTCTTTTTCTCCACCAAATCAACAGCTCCGTGAAAAAAGACCGACTGCACCCATCTTCCATTTTTTTTCTTCCGTCAATCTCAGCAACAGCAACAACCAGCTACCCTGTTACAAACTCACCACCTCCATTAACAATTGAAACAATCAACTCAAACAATAGTTTTCAGATCTCCCAACACCAAAACCGAAAATCTCAAACATTCAATCTTCCTCTGAACCCTTTTCATCCTACAATCGAAAACCATGTTCTTCCGCAAGAACTCAACCGTAACGCCAAACCGAAAATCGACCCATCCCCCTCAACGAAGACATCACCCCCACCGAAACCAGTTTCGTACCCATTTTCAAAATCTCCGAAACCAACAACTCACAAACAGAACCAGATTCAAAAATAGAAGAAAAGAGTTGAGAGATGAAAGGAGTTTGAGGTAAGAGAGAAACCAAAACAGAAACACATCAGTGAGAGAGAGATTTTGGAGTGGAAGAGGAATCATCTTCAGAGAGCAGTGAGAGTGAGCGTGAGAATGAGGGCGATACAATTTGGGAAGAGAGTTATTTATTTATTTATTTATTTATTTTTATTATTTATTTTTATTCAGACACGGATGGGCCTTTGAGCCCACCGTTTTTCTCTTGAACTCAATCTGCATCTCATTTTGTTTTTTTATTATTAATATATGTATATTATTATCATTATTATTATTATTATTAATTATTTCTATTATACTAATTTGTTTTATGTATATATTATACGGACAGTTCATATGTAAATATATTATTATATAAATATTGTATTTTCTGTTTATATTTATATTTATATAACATTTTTTAGCAGTTTTTATTTATTTGTATTTACATAGTTTATATTTGTTTTTTTAGAATATTGCATATATATTATTTTTTTTTTAAATATATTTCTTTTTAAAAAGTTTCTTAATACTTTTCTTTAAAATATTGTATACATATATATATATATATATATATATATATATATATATATATATATATATATATATATATATATATATATATATATATATATATATATATATATATATATATATATATATATATATATATATATATATATATATATATATATATATATATATATATATATATATATATATATATATATATATATATATATATATATATATATATATATATATTTTGTAAATACTTTTTCTTTGGAAGTTAAATCCTATTTCTCTTTGTCATTGGACTTCTTATCTCATTTCATTTTGTTTTGGTCGATGACGAGATTACCAACGTTTAACCGTCAAATTATTAGCGTAAAACAAAGGATCCGAGACCACCTTCTTTCTTCGATTTTATTTTGATTTTTAGATCGATGAAGTCTTTTATTCGTAAGCGTCGCGTATCGAAGTTGATAACCTTCTCGATTTCAAATCTATGGTGAATGACCATTGGGGTCATTTTCCGTACTTTGGGATCGTGATAGGCTACCTTCGATTAATCGGCATTATGTTTGCGATTAAGACGAGATCCATTCTTTCGTGTCCCGATTCGATTCACTAACCATTAAATTTAATTTCCGTTAAATATTATTGTGAATATTATTGTCATATTATTATTCATATTATCATATCTCATTATTCATATTCATTCACCCATATTCGAAAATACCTAATAAATTATCGAAACTCCTAAAAGCCAAATTGGTGGACTGTTGGTTCTTTGGTCATTTGCAGGTATCCTAACTTTGAGTCGTGCCCGACTTTTCTCAAGGCATAGTTTAGGACACAAATGCACACACACGGCTTTCTCTTGGGCTACCTTACAATGAGACCCCTTTATTTCGTGCAATCCCGTGTAACTTACATGTATCCCTTTCTCATTCCGATGTATGTTTCGCATTTCTTTGATTATTAGTTTATCTCCTAGGAGCACCCATATGGACTAGAGCGGATCAAACTATTTTCAAACTAATTCTCTATTCGTCATCGAGCCATTTTCAAACCCTTGTAAGTCGAGTGCTCATACGCATTCGCCATCAACCTATTACATAATTCGACCCTTGATGCGTAAGTCAAATCGGTCACGTTTCTCAAACCGTGTACATTACACGCTTTGCACGCAATAATAAGTCAAACCCTTGATCCAACGTCAAGTGGATTTTAGTAATAAACTATCAATCAATTAACAATTATTCAATTCTTTTCAAGGTGTAAAGAGTAGGTTCAAGTCTTTGATCTTGCTTTCCGTTGTTTATATGCGAGTTATCTTATTCGAGTGTGAGCAATTGACGCCTTTAAATAATATAAACAAACTCGATAATACTCAACCATCTCCAATTACTCATCCTTTCACTCACTTTTCAAACAACTTCTTTTACGATGAAAAAGAGAGTGTCCCAAGTCTTTGGTTCGCTCTCCCGACTACTTGGATCCGAGAAGCCTTTCTCAAGTTTCAAGTAGTCGTCATCCGACCAATCTCATCCTCTTATACACCTTTTCAAATTCAAACAACCTTCTTTTACGATGAAAAAGAAAGTGTTCCAAGTCTTTGGTTCGCTTTCCCGATTACTTGGGGTCTGTAAAGTCTTTCTTAGGCCTCAAGTGATCGTCATTATTTCAACCTTATCCTTTCAAACACATCATTCCTTCATGATGAAAAAGAGAGTGTTCCAAGTCTTTGGTTCGCTCTCCCGATTACTCGGGTCCGAGAAGTCTTTCTTAAAACTTCGGGTAATCGTTATCCGTACTCACTTCAAATCCAATTCAAACCTGTTTCTTTCGTGGTCGTAACCACGAACTACGAATGCTTTGATTCTTCATTCACTCTTGAATGTAAGATATGTAGGCACAAGATGGCGATGATCTTGGCGAGCACAATCCCCTTCATCTTCCATTTCCCCCATCCTTTCCCGTAGTCGAACTACGACGCTCTGATTTCTCATTCTCGTCAGAATGAGCATA
This sequence comes from Lathyrus sativus, assembly GCA_963859935.3. NCBI lineage: Eukaryota > Viridiplantae > Streptophyta > Magnoliopsida > Fabales > Fabaceae > Lathyrus > Lathyrus sativus. Next base: position 447,037,702 of record OZ012738.1, on the reverse strand, counting down.
CGTAGGCACAAGGGCCCCAATCCTTGGCGAGCACCCTATCCTCTAACCATCCCCTTCCCCCTTAGCGTCTTTAGCCCTTATAGTACCGTTTTAGTATTTAGTAGTGAGAAGAGAAGAATTAAGTTTAGCTAACATCCATAACAACTCGAATTAAGAGGTTCCCGTTGAGTACAACGGACGTGAGGGGTGCTAATACCTTCCCCTCGCGTAACCGACTCCCGAACCCAGGAATATGGTTGCGACGGTCGTGTTCCTTCCGCGTCTATGAGGTTTTCTCGATATTTTCCTCTCCCGTCTATTCGGGAAAAATAAAGTTCGGTGGAGACTCTTTCGAACCACATTTCCGCGCCTTTTGCGCGAGGGTCGTATGTTCGAAATGAATTTTCGAGGTGTGACACATAGATGTCCTCAGGTTGAGAGATGCATAGGGCGACCTGCAGGCTGGTGTTGTCATAAGGTGGTGTTTCTTCCTCGACCTTTTTTGTTTCATGGACCGTCTTTCGAGGAGCCTCACCCCTCTTGATGTATTGTTTCAGACGTCCTTCCTTGATCAGGATTTCGATTGCATCATTGAGGTGGATGCAGTCCTTCGTGACATGCCCGTGGCTCCTATGAAACTGAAAGTACTTGGATTTTTCGACATTCGGCTTGGGGGGACATCGGCTTGGGGAAGCGGACACTCCCTTGCTGGAATTCCGAGTTTGCACACTCGGCCAGGATGCGCTCGCGGGGAGCGGTCAGCGGCATGTACTCAGAGAAACAGCCCGCTGGTCAGCGGTGCTCATGGGAGTCACGGAGTTTATCTTCTCTTTGTTTCTCCCCACCATGTCGGGGATCCACAGAGTCATCATGCACCGCAATTTTGGAGCCCTCCTGGTTCCGCGAGTCTCAGTCTTTGTTAGCAGCCTCTCTCTCCTCGTATTGGATGTACGCCTGGGCTTTAAGGAGGAGGACGTCCAGTGAGTGAGGCGTCTTAATTCCCACTTCTTTGGTGAAGTCACTGCAGGGATGTAGCCCTCGCTCGAGCATATATCTTTTCATTCGGTAGGTCGTGGAAACCTGAATGGCATCTCCGTTGAATCTATCTATATAGTCGTGTAAATATTCGTCTTTCCCTTGAATAATGGCCTCGAGCGATGCCTCAGATTTCAGGTGTCAACAGCAGGCGGTGAAGTGCTTGGTGAATTGTGTCTTCAGGTCCTTCCAAGAGGTGATGGATTCAGGTTCGACGCTCTTATACCACGTCTTCGTCGCTCCAGACTGGTGAGCGCAAAGAAGAGTGATCCTGCTTCTGGGGGGTTCCTTGCGGGGAGGAGCGCGATCCTGCTTCTGGAGGGTTCACGGCATGTGACCTCTCTAGCCGCGGCCTATGTCTAGGTTATCACGGTGAGGGGTTTCGAGACTCATCTCGTCGGTTTCTCCGAGGGGGGGAGTGAGGATGGGTTTCTCGTCGTCGCGAGCATGAGCTACGAGAATCTGGTCGCTGATGTCTCCGCGGAGGAAAGCGTGACTGTCATTCTTTCTCCACCATCCCGATGCATTCGTTCTGCTGGAAAATCATCAAGTTCGTCTGGTTTATCGCCATAAACAAGACCAACATGGTAGGATCGGTGTTGGGCGACACAGAAATTGGATGGAAAACTGCTGGATTCTTGAAATGTTGGGTGGCGATGCAGGCCGCATCGTCTGGGGAGTGAGAGGCGGTGTGCCTGACCCTAGGGCCACTTTCTTCAACAGTGGGCGCCACGTTGTTGTCGTGGTCGTCGTGGTCAGTGAAGGTGGTGAAGGCAACTTCGTGGACGTTGTCGTTAGTATGTTGACTGGCCATGATCGAAGGACGTTGAAGGATTGCTTTGGTCCTTTTATTTCAGAGAAAGAAAAGACGGGGAAGTAAAAGGTTCCCACAGACGGCACTAATGATCTTACCGGATCAAAAAGGGGATCAGCAGCCAACAACACGTTGTAAGCTCCAAGTTCGCCGATGGTGGAAAAGAGGAAGGGGGTGTACCTGCAAGGCACTCTAATGCCAAAGTAAGAATAGAGAAAAGAGAAAGCAAGTACATAAAAATGGATATGAGTTAGAATATCTTACCCTCCTCTAGAGAAGGATATTTATAATGTGCCCCTAGCGTTGGGCCAATGATCATCTGCTTTGGGCTGGATCATAAGGTCCATAACTTATGATTCTAGGATTCTACATGGCAATAAGGAAGATCCGCATGTGGTCTTCGTCCTGGATCAACTGCCCCACCAACTTCGGGGAGTGGGAGACATGTGCTCTCGGATGTGGATAGTTGGCTGATGACGTGTTCCCGCGTGGGGAGCATATGGAGAACGTGGGGAGGACGTGTGAAGAATGTTTTCTCCCGCGTTGAGGGTGGATTAGGCCTTTGCATTGGACCCTACCCGACACGAAGCTGGGTTGAGCGGTGTCCTACGGTGGACCAACTTCAGACCCAGTCCAGAACACTTAGAATTTAGAAACTGCAATATATAATAATTATATATATATATATATATATATATATATATATATATATATATATATATATATATATATATATATATATATATATATATATATATATATATATATATATATATATATATATATATATATATATATATATATATATATATATATATATATATATATATATATATATATATATATATATATATATATTAGTTTAAAAAATTAAAATTTTGAGGTTTAAAGTTAGGACTTCACTAATATAAGGGTTGAAACGGCCTGATTGAGTATATGTCACATTTTGGCTTTATGATATGTTTTATTTTCTTAAAACAGGATTGCTATGTTGATACCATTTTCTACACCCTACACCCAATTCACTGTTCACAAATACTTGACCAAATTCTTCAGAATATGGTTAATAGTGTGTATTTTATTGGTTAATGAAGCAGTGAAAGTGGTTAATAAATTATAGGTAAAATAATTGGTTAATGATGTAGATTTTTGTGGTTAATGCAACTCTGAAGTTGGTTAATGCGCAATACTATATTTGTGTTATAAAATAAATTTTAAAAATAAATATTTTTTTTTAAAAAAATTAATATTTTAAAAAATATATATTATTTTAATAAAAAAACACTGTTCACCGTATAAATACGGTGAACAGTGCATACGGTGTAAGTATTGGGTGTAAAAATAGGTGTAAAAATATCATTTTTGTTTCTTAAAAATATGAGATGAACATAGATTCAATCACTATTTTCTTTATCTTTGATGGGTGTTTCACAATGTTATAAAACAATTGTTGTAGCAATATGATTACACTCCTTTTTAATGTATTTGAATAATTATTTGATTGACGTAATTTAGTTATATAATTTCATATTCACACTTGCTTGATAATTTAACAACAAATTTAGATTATAAGGCACGCCATTGAAATTGTTAAGGGAAATTTCATTTATCAACTATTTAAATAGTCTCTTTGAACTGTCAGCTATATGTAGCCTTCACTTTTCTTAGTTGTAACTTGTATTCTAAACCAACCAATATTTGATTGTAAATACTCGCCTAACAAATTAATCTTCAAACCGCCTTGGAATTTGTTAGGCGAGTATTTATTCACCCAACGAATTTTTCTTATTTTTAATCCAAACTTTATTTTTTGGATTTATAGGTCGAAGATCCATTCACTTGGAAAATTTTCTTTGAATGCTAAGGTCATTTTCTTAGTGGTTTGGATTAGTTAGTTGAAGTATAATTTGCCTAGTGAATTTGGATTCACTTTGACACCCAAAAGGCCAAAACTTGTCATTTTCCTCATTTGACTCGAAAAATTGATCATTCTTTCAATGTTTTTCATTCCATTTAACATATGATATCACATGGTAATATGATATCACATGGTAGTAAAATATGATTAATATATAATTTTCGGATAACATTTAAAAAAATATTTTATGTTACTTCATTTACAAGTAAGCTAATAAATGTGAATATAATAGTGATAATCAGGTAAGTTACACACTTATCAACTACTATAAACTTAGAAGTTTGTTTAAGATAATTTTTATCATCACACAATCTCATAACTCATGGTTTCAACCAAACATGTGTTTCAATAACTAAATTCAAGACAATCAATATGATATTTTAAGATAAATCATTCTTGTGAATAAGTTACTATGAATCAAAGAATACAATAAGAGAATCCAATATACAGTCAATCAATCATTATCACCACCTTACAAGTGTATATTTCAAAAGGGTGAGTGTTTCTCATTAAAAAGTATTTATTTTTTAGAAATTCAAAGAGCTTTACGTTTAAAAGAGCATTCGTTTATTATAATTTCTTACCCAATTCTCTTTTTCTTTCTCAATTTAATTTCATCTCTTTTGCCGTATTCTTTTTTTTAAAATAATTTTTTGTCGTATTCTTTTTTTTAAATAACTTTTAATGCTTTTCATTTTATTGAAATTCTTTTTCTTCTTCTTTCCATTGCTTTACCAATTTTTCATAATTCAATTCCTGAGTTATTTTTACTTTTTTCATTTATGGCATAGTTTACGGTGTGATCTACCTCCAGGAGTCCTAGAAAGTCTTACTAAGGCGAGGTCTTCCGGATTTACCTGGCTCCATTCTTTCGGGACCGTATTCCTCAAGGTACAGTCTTATAGATTTATCAGCCTCTCTTTGCATGAGTCTTACATACTAATGACACTCTATCATTACATAATTCTTATGAGTATTTGTTATCAATTTGATGTGTTTTTGAGTTAATCAAGAGTACATCGGAGAATAAATGACCTATATTTGATCAAGTGAAAAATAAAGGAACATATATAAAAAAGTAAAAAAGCAAAAAGCAAAAAGCAAGAAAGCAACCGGAAAAATTATTTGTTATTTGAGAATTGTGTGGCATCATGTACACAATGAGAAAAGAAAAAGATATTGCATGCATGATATAATGCAACACGTGCACGATGGTAAGTGATGACAATTTACTAGCAAGTGTACTAGTGTTGTAATCGAAGTAATAAAATAAATTAGTCTCCACATGGATTGAGAATTTAGAGCAAGATATGTTGTGTGATACAAATAATAACAGTAAACTATGGGTTTTTCAGGTTGTTTGGTTGAAAACACAAGAGATATGTTTTAATAACAATTATGATAGAGGCAGTCAGATCTTATTATTAGAGTCTCCTACTTCTATTTAATTGATGAAACACACATTAATAGAAATACAATGACTACAAATTTACACGACGGACTAACTCTACCACTGCACCCAATTTCTTGGCGTGCAGCTCACTAGTCTAAGGGTCAATTCCCCGATCCCTTAAGTCAGTTGTATCGTCAGACTAGGCAAAAGAGTGTGTTAGTCCTTAAGTAAAATTCCTAATTATCCTATCCCTAATCAGTTAATGAATTCAATAGTTATAATAGTTCAGATGAATAGCCCTAGGATTACTAGTCACTACTTATCAAAATCAAATCGAATATTGTAACAAATAATAGGCAATGAGCACAATTTATAGCTGAATAATAACAGAGATTCAAGACAATTACATTAATGTCATCCAATCATATGTCCTAATCAAATACAAATACGTTCATCATCAAATAAGACCTAACCTAAGAGAAATTTAGCTACCCGTGTTAAAATTAATCAATACCATAAGCGTAGACTCGAAGACCAACCGCTGAAGAAAAAGCTCTCAAATGGTTCCAATGGCCTCCACAAGCTCCAAAATCACCCAAAAATGTCACATTCTTTCTTGGAAATCGAGCCTCCTTTTTGTTTTCCCCTTTTTCCTTTGAAAGTACCAAAAAGCGTGTTAGAAAAAGTGTCATAATGTGACCGCGTTGTATAATGATGGCAAAAATGTGGGCTCGTTCTAAAGTAGCCCGGGCGCGTCGATTCTAGTGGGTTCATCGTGTTTTTTCTCCTTTTTCACCATTTTTCACTCTAAGTCATTTTCTTCACCCTTTGTCACTTTTCCATGCTTTTTCCATATTTTTGCTTCTAACTTGCTCATTTTTAGTCTGATTTGTTTGACTTTTCTTGCTAAATGGCGCGTGATGACAATATGTCATTACAACCCCAAACTTAGTTTGTTTCTTGTCCTCAAGTTATTTATCCGCACATTGAAACTTTGTCAGAAATACCAATTGAATGTACCATACTTTTGCTGATCGAGACATATGTTCCCTGCTCTGATCCAATCAACTTAGATCAGTTCTTCCAGCACCAGTACTCAACATATCTCTTTACTCACCATTATGCGCTCAATTGCAAGGGTGTTCTCTCAATTATCATATAAGAGTAAAAAAAATCAATGAATTTATAGGTTATCTACAAAACCAGTCAGATCATATTTAAACACATACATATGAGGACTTTTAAGTTTGTTAAATGACTTATGTCAGGGTAGGATAATTTTCGGATAGTAGGCTTAAACCTTGAAGTTAGGTGCCTATTTGTCCTTATGTTATCTTATTCCTTTCATATCACTCTTTCTTCAATATTTGGTACTAGAAAGTTTTCTTATTTCTAGTCCTATTCTTTTCTTTCTTCTTTCTTTTTTGTTTTGTTTGAAAATGTCATGTTTTTGACATCTTATTTTTCTTTTTCTTTTTCTTTTTCTCTGTATTTGATCAATTTCTCTAGTACCCCCAACCCCAAACTTAAATGTTGCTAACTTTCAAGAGTAACCTCAAACTTAGTGATTAGCATATACTTAAAGGGTGGAATGATTTGATCTTTCAACTCAAAGGATCGCAATTGGCTAAGTCACCAAAGAAAAGTTTAATGCTTAACTAGGTTGATAAGGGATATCAATTATCATGCAAAAGTGGTTTACAAGGCCACAAAGTTTGTACGAACAACTGCCTATATGTGTGTTTATCATATTAACGGATTAAAACAGATAAAATGGAAATTCTAGATATTATAATTACATGGATACGCTCAAAAAAGAAATAAGTAAATAATGGAAATATTTGGACTCAAACCTCACTTGCTTAGATATATAGATGTCGAGTACAAGCAGTGGTGTCCCTTGTCTTAATCAATCATCACTCATCTCGGGTACTTCAATCTCAATCACTTTAGTATTTTTTTTTGTGTGACTTCTTTTCTATTCAATGGTAAGATAGTAACTCAACTAAAAAAGAAATAGACATAAACAAATTCATTAATCAGGGAGAACAAAACAATATAAAATTTGGGATAAGAGATTATTAGCTAGCTCTTTCTTTCCTAAACTAGTAACAAAACAAAGAAGAAAAATCAACTATAAACCAATGGGTTACCTTTCATTCAACTCTTCTTTAAGTTCATTAACTTTACTCAAATATCTAAGGTTCTTTGAGCACCAGAGACACATTTTCTGGTGCAATCTCACCTCCTGCATATATCTTCAATCGCTGTCCATTTACCATAAAATTTTGTGCATCCCTAGGATCGTGCATTTATATGACCCCGTTTGCAAATACCTTGTACATAATGAATGGACCTGACCATTTGAATTTCAATTTCCCAGGAAACAACTTCATCCGAGAGTTGTAAACAATACTTGTTATCCCAACTCAAAATTTCTTCTAACAATGTGTTTGTCATGATACCTCTTGGTTATCTCCTTGTAGATCATCTTGGTATCATATGTTCTCAATATCATTTCTTATAGCTCATCTAGCTTCAACAATTGTTTCCAACCCTCAACTTTTTCATCAAAATTTAAAAACTTAATTGCCCAATAGGCTTTATGTTCAAACTCGACAAGTAAATCACAAGCTTTTCCATAAACCAACATGTATGGTGACAATCCCATATGAGTTTTGAAAGTTTTCATGTATGTCCAAAGGGTGTTGCCTACCTTCTTAGACCAATACCGCATTCATGCAACAACATCTTTTCTAGAATCTGCTTTAGCTATCTGTTGGAAACTTCTACCTGTCCACAAGTCTGAAGATGATAAGGTGTAGATACTTTATGTTTCACATTGTATTTGGTAAGCACATTTCCAAGTATTTTTTGCAAAAGTGCGCCCCCCGTTGCTGATCAAGAATCTAGGTACTCTAAATCTAGCAAAAACATTCTTTCTCAAAAAGTTAGCAACAGTTGGGGCATCATTAGCCGCACAAGTGATTGCTTCAAACCATTTAGTGACATGATACACACACACACACACACACACACACACACACACACACACACACACACACACACACACACACACACACACACACACACACACACACACACACACACACACACACACTAGAATATAAACATGAGAATTATACGAGGGGAAAGTACCCATAAATTCTATTCCCCAACAATTAAAAGTTTCAACATCTATTATATCTTTGTACGATATTTCATCTCGCTTAGAGATATTACTTATTTTCTTACATTCAAGACATTGTTGTATACCCTAAAATCTTTGAATAGTGTGGGCCACCATAAGCCACTTTGAAGAACTTTTGATGTTGTTCTTTCACCATTATGATGGCATTCATAAGTTGAGATATGACAGTGCCACATGATCTCCTTGGCTTCTTTTCCTGCGACGCACCTTCGGATCAGTTCATCTATAATCACTCTAAACAAATAAGGTTAATCCCACAAGTACTACTTAGCCTCTTTGTGAATTTGATTTTTCTGCTACCGAGTAAAATAGTCCGAAACATTTTTTGTTGCCTTGTAATTGGCCATATCAGAAAACCAAGATTGTTCGCTAACTTCTATCAAATGTTCATCCGGAAATTCATCATTGATGTTTTTTTCTTTCTTTGTTACCTCATGGTTCTCCAACCGGGACAAATGATCAGCAACCACATTTTCAACACCCTTTTTATATTTTATATATAAATAAAACTCTTGGAGCAACAAGATCCATTAGAGCAACCTTGGCTTAGAATCTCTTTTATTGAATAGGTATTTCGATGCTACATGATCTATAAAATTAACAACTTTGGACCCAATTAGATATGCCCAAATTTTTCCAAAGCAAATACTACATCTAGTAACTCTTTTTTGGTGGTCGTATAGTTGACCTGATTATCATTTTAAAGTTTACTAGCATAGTAAATGGCATGAAAAAATTTATCACAACGTTGACCAAGAACTGCTCCTACCGCGTAATCGCTAGCATCACACATCATTTCAAAAGGAAGGTCCCAATTCGGTGCTACGATTAAGGGTGTAGTCACAAATTTTTCCTTAATAACTGAAAAAGCTTTAAAGCATTCATATTAAAAAAAACAAAGTAATTTTCCTTCACTGGATGAAATTTTGGTATGCAGATCACATGTGTTCCAAGAACATTGATCTCTGCTTAACAAGGATGAGGACAGACCATGGCCAATTTAAATTTCTTTAAATTGTCCCAATGTCACGACCTCTGTTGTGACATCTGCGGTCTGTCATACTATTTATCTAACCATTTAAAGAACAAAATTTTAAATGCAGAAAGATAAATAACACAGTAATTGTTCACCCAGTTCGGTATCAACAACACCTACATCTGGGGGCTATCAAACCAGGGAGGAAATTCACTATTAGTATAATCAATTCAAAGTCAAACCTCTATTTTGCACTTCTCACTTAATCTCTACCCAATGACACTTCAGCCTAGAGACACTCTAGTACCTGAGTATACCCACTCACTCCCCCTCAATCACACAACAGTGATATCTAACAATTACATAATTTAATATGAAGAGACACTTCATACCTACCTTGATCTTGCTTCACAACTTTGATCAAGGAGCTCACACACTCTTGCTTCAAAGCTTTGAGTGAGACACGGCCTAGAATCTACCTAACCAAAACAATCATCCACCAAACAATTGCTTGGATTACAAGTATTCCTAAATAGACTTTACACGTGAAGACTAGCCTTCTTCACTTACCAATATGTCTACCACAATGTATCAAAATATACAAAGGGTGACTTACACACAAGGGACTCTCAACTCTAGACCTCTATTTTACACTCTGGTTTTTCTTGATGTGAGTGCTTACTTTTCTTCTGCTTCTGCTCCTCCTTTTATAGTCGAGCAGACTAGGCTTGGGCTATGCAGAAGTAACAAATATTAGTTTTAACAAAATAAAAACTAATTTCCACAATTCAAGGTGCTGTCCAATTAGGTCATGGCATGGTCAACATTGCCTTGAATCTCTCCTGATATAACTCAGAAGTCATAACATGTTTCCTGATATTTAGCCTGAGTTCTATCAGGTATCATAACAGAAAAATAAACTCAGCCCGTCTGATGTCATACGATCAATGTCATGACATTCAGTATGACATCCATTCTTCTGCAGATTTTTCTTTACCCCAGACCTGGCTTCACCCAATTTTCTGCAGAATAATATTAGAACCAATTATATTCAAGTTTCCTAAAAGGTCTCCAAGTTCCTTTTATGAATACCAATACAATCTGTTCTTGTTCCTAATATATCTCCTTGACATATTTACTGATGAGGTATTTTCAACATGGTCTCATCAATCCAAACCAATCTTGTCAAGAGATATACATTAGCAGATCCTTCTGTTGTCATGAAGCTATGTCTTGCTTAAAACACATGACAACACACCTCTCTCACCACAACTCACATTGTTGTGGTTGCACACCTCACACTGCATGTGAGGAACTAGGCTAATGCTAACCCATAGCAGTACCTGTTGTGCCAGACAGCTATGTCATTACTTTGGTAATGACATCCATGACAGCTGTCCTTTCTGCTACTACTAACCCATAGCAGTTCCTGTGGTGCCAGACAGCTATGTCATTACTTCGGTAATGACATCCATGACAGTTGTTCTTTCTTCAGCCTCTGCTAGCTCCTGCTTGCTCTTGCTGCACTCGACCTTGATGTCAGCCTCTGCTAGCTCCTGTTGCACATAGCTCCTGTTACATCCATGACACCAGTTATGTCATCTGCTTTTGTTAGCTCCTGCTGCACCAGATGTCAACCCATGACAGCAGTTCTGTTATTCATATTTCATTACTTTGGTAATGACATCCATGTCAGCAGTTCTTTCACCAGCTCCTGCTTGCTCCTTTAGTGATGTCATAACTATGGTAATGACATCCTGTTTAACATTAGTGCAAAATCTTGTTTTACCATAATTTAGCCAATCATAGAACCATGGACAATTCTATATCATAGAACCATGGAACTAACGAACTCCCCCTTTGGCAAATTTTGGCTAAAACAACTTATCACAAAATTCAGCAGCAGTTTACACAAACTATCATGCTCCCCCTTGATAGTTGCATCCAACATGGCAGTAACAATGCTTTCTTCATCAGCAGCAGTAGTTTTTCTTTTCTCCCCCTTGGTTTAGTCAAAACTTTGACAACAAATGAAGTACTTGTACATACATAAGCTCAACACAAGCTGTACATACAGTCATCTCACCATCTCCCAAGAAATGCACAAGCTGCTTGACCTCTAATAAGTACAGCACCACTTCAGCAGCTACACACCAGACATGTACACATCTTCCCCTGTCAGCATAAACATTGCTCCCCCTGAAAAAGAGAACCCAACCATATGAAGATTTACCCTAATATCTTCATATTCACACACTGGAAGCTCATGCATCTCTGCACCCTTTGATTCACAACCCAAACTAGAACCAATATCAGAGGCAGTTTCAGGGATACTTTCAGATTTCAGCTTTGACAACACAATCTCCAAGATGTCAGAGTGAAATTCCTTCCTTATGCACAAGATCAAGGCTGCTGATGTCTTGATCTTCATCTTCCGATTACTCTCAATTCAGCTTGTGCCAGGCTAATTTGATCCATTGGCACCCAGTGACAGAACCAAGAGCAAAAACACTGTTAAAGTTATCATGAACAGTACCACAATGTCACACCACCGGGTATGACATTCCACCCTTCTAGATGCACACAGTCTCAAACTACTTGAAGCCACAAGTAATCTTGAGACACACCTGCACTCTTGCAGCAACATATCCTGGATAGAAGTCTAACTCCCCATATCAAGGGTAACCAGTGCACATGAATGGAAAACATAAGACGCATCTTCATGTCTTCAAGAACGCATTCTCTGTTCAACATACAAGTTGAACGCATTCACTTACTACTTGAGTCACAAGCAAGTAGTACACACCTCAAACAGAAGCTTTCCCCCTATCTTTGATAACAGCTGCTCCACGATCACCACATTATCTCTCATGACCAACTCCATGCTCATACAGAGAGAAGGCACCAAACTGATTCACCTCTTCCTAGAGTTACTTGTAGCAAAAGAGACCACTTCTCCACAAGTATTCTGGCCTTAGGCTGAGTACATGATAGACACCGCATAGGGACTTTATCACATCAGACTGCACTCAATACCTTCACATCATACTCCAAGACAGTCCTTTTACCTTATCAGTCTCCTGTATGACAAGATAGAGTACTTCTTAGCCAAGAAGTGAATCACAAGTTCCACAAGAGATCTTCACATATCAAATGGTTCATATCACACACCATCCCATGTGCCCATACTGGACTTACTGCTGCCTAGTAATCCAACTGAAGATCTTCACAGCTCCACCAGCTTGATCAAATCCACAAGACGGTAATCTTCTATACACAGCTTAGGGCTTCTACCACAAGCTCCAATATGTGAACAAAAACATATCCTCCTTTGGTATTCAACCAATTACCTTTCTGCACATGAGTAATTAGTTCCAAGCATGAACAGTCCCAGAGCCTTCTGTGGTCTTCAAATAACTACCCTTCTGCACAAGAATAGTTCTCTAAAGGCACACTGCTTAAATAACCAAATGCCACTGTTTGGTTATTCAGCATTTTTCAGAGCTCTATAAAGTCTGCTAATCCACCAGGCCACTTTGATCTTCATATTCTTCTTGCTCCAAAGAAAGGTATCTACTCCTTCACACAGCTCCCGCAAACTGCATGATATGAGGCATTAATTCCATTCATACCTGAGAAGATCAACTTATCTTCAAATGATGTGCCACACCATCACTTGAGGCCTTGAAGTTTCTGCTTGATGTCACAACTTTAGTTAAGACATTCAGCTGGAGAGTTCAGGCTTTCATTCTGCCACTTAGAAGATATCAGTGCATAGGTTTGATATCAAGTTGGAGTAGACAACCTCAATCCAACAATTACCTTGAAGTGAATTTGCTTCATGAAACTCCTCTTTAGAGAAACCAGACATGCCAAAGCTTGATTCTTTTAGGGAGGAAGGGTCACACAAGTCTTTACAAAAGGATTCCCGCTTTCCTTAAGTATAGACTTCTTCAGAAAACCAAAGATAACTTCCACTTATCCTTGACCTCCAAGCTGAGCAAGGTCACATGCTCATATGCACTTAGATCAGAAATAAACTGATCCAAGCAGTGCTATTACCAGCACCATATACTAGACAAGTTTCTTGCCAGGAAACTTTCTATCAGATGCTTCTAGTAGAGACTAGAAAATGTAACACCCTTCTAACCCCACGCAATAATACATAATTAATCAGAGTAAATTAACATGCTTTTTCAAAAGGGCGTCACACAATTTTACAAAATCTCAACATTCACCTGTCATACTCATGTAACATTGAAATAAATAGTCATGCTATTAAATTTTCATCTTGCATGTAGCAGCGGATTCAATTTATTTACATAAATCCCTTCACAGAATATTCATGTTCGTCACATAATCATCAACACTTAGGCACAGAGGCCATTATCACATATTTCAAATACATTTAAAACACAACTTAGAATACACAATATATCTCTAAGGCATAAACCCCGCGATCCCAGTGTTACATAACCAGAGCATGACTTGACCCAACATTATTAAATACTAACAGTTGCACCAACAGTGAACTCACAACTACTAACAGTACTACTCCTTGGTACCTGCACGATGTCATAAAGGACATCATTCCAGCAGAAGGGTGAGAAACATTACCATAATAATCAAAGCATATAATCATATATAAATGCACAAGTACTGAATACCTATATTTCACAGTTTCTCACTACAATGCCTCACAATCCACTAACATACATCATAATGTATATGTGTATAAAACCAAGCATTTCATCATGCATACATTCACAATTACAATTAATCCACATAGACTTATATATTATGTTTCATTTACCGCAAATCATATAAACATATACAATCATACTTAATCAGCAATTCATTAGTCAATATCTTTCACATTTATTCATTCTCACCTCTACCAAGCAAAACATATATATATATATATATATATATATATATATATATATATATATATATATATATATATATATATATATATATATATATATATATATATATATATATATATATATATATATATATATATATATATATATATATATATATACACTTATATACTATTACATCCTCAGACATTATTCATAATTCCTCATATACACCACAACCAAGCACATTCAATCATACTTCTATAATTCACATCATTTTCACATAAACATTTACAATCATTCTATACATCTCAATCATTCCATACATTGCAATGTATCCATATAAGTATCCATATATAAATAGAACATCAAGCATATACAATATGCATTCACCAATATTTACATCAATCCACGTAAACCCACATATATACATATATTCACACACATATATATACATATCTTCAAGCATACTCACTCATGCCATTATCGCAATTCGCGTTAATTCACATAAACATACACAATATGTTTATATCATCACCATTTCACATAAACATTCACATACATGTTTATTTCATCAATGCATCATATAAAGATGAATCATTCAACTCATAGAGACCGACTCACGACTCTATGCAGATGCAAATGCGGTACCGACTCAATTCAACAGGTTCAATTGAAGAACCAAAAATAACCATCGCTCACACCCCACAAGGGCACACGAGGTTCTGCAGATTCTATGCGGAATCAAATATAACCATCGCAACATACGAGGTTCTGCAGATTCTATGCGGAATCAAATATAACCATCGCAACATACGAGGTTCTGCAAATCCACCGAGGGATCAATAAGCAACCATCGCTCACACCCCACAAGGGCACACGAGGTTCTGCAGATTCACCGAGGAATCAATATATAACCATCGCAACATACGAGGTTCTGAAAATCCACCGAGGGATCAATAAATAACCATCGCTCACACCCCACAAGGGCACACGAGGTTCTGCAGATTCACCGAGGAATCAATATATAACCATCGCTCACACCCCACAAGGGCACGCGAGGTTCTGCAGATTCACCGAGGAATCAATCAACACAAGAATGCATACCATGATGCTCCACATGCAACATGACTCATGACACTCTTGAAATGCACACATGTTTACAAACATACTCATGCATTCGTCACATTCATCGCATATATTCATTATGCACTCACAATATATACATATCACAATATATACATATATTCATCATTTCATTCACACTATTCAAACATGGTTCACATTTACAATCATCATACATCACATACCAGCAAGTATATTCAATATGCATTCACAACATATATATATATATATATATATATATATATATATATATATATATATATATATATATATATATATATATATATATATATATATATATATATATATATATATATATATATATATATATATATATATATATATATATATATATATATATATCACAATGCATATATACATATGTTCATTATTCATCTCATATCGCTTCATTCTAGATTCACATTTATAACTCACAATTATCATGCCAAACGGCAACAACTCAATCTCATCCATCATGCATTTCTAATCAATTTAAACAATGCATCACATATGCCAAAAGGCCACATATTCACAATCAATTTATAATCTAGGATTCACGCCATACGGCTACCCACAACACACATAACAGCATATAATTAGTCATCTCAGACAAGGAATGATTGCAACCAAACCATACAATCAATCCACGAATGGAAAACACAAGAAAAGAAAATATGCTACTGTGTTCGCTAACCTTCGCCTGGCGAACCTTCGCTACTCCGTTCGCCGGGCGAACTTGCCAGCGAAGACCACTGGGATTTATTCTGGAATTACTCGCTAGCACACTCGCCTGTCGAACCTTCGCCACACTCATTCGCCTGGAGAACTGGCCAGCGAAGACAGGGTGTTTGCTACTGACTTGGTTCGCTGCTGCTCGCTGGGTTCGCTGCCATTCGCCTGGCGAACCTGCGAACTCAGAACTCCCATGGCTGTCTAAAAGCCCAAACCTCACAAACCGACCAATTTAATCCAAATAAGTTCCAGTAGCACAGCCCATTCATCACTCGACTATACTACACCGTCTATTCCAAATTCTAACCGATAAAACTCAGTTCCTACCAATTAAATCAACTTCCGACCTAGAAATAGAAACATCCAAAAACACCCAAACAATCCAACACACATACACAATCATACACAATGATTAAGATAGTAAGATTTCACACCCTTACCTTGATTAATAGGAAGCTAGAGGATGTTCTTGATGATTCTCCAAGTTTCCTCTTTTTCTCCTCCTTTTCTCTTCTTCCTCTTTCTTTCCCTTTCTTTTCTCTTCCTTCTTTCTTTTCTTTTTCTTTTCCACTTCCTCATATATATCCTTCTCTTTATTTCTTTCCAATATATTCCCTCTCTCAAACATCTATCAATCCATTTAAGCAATCATCAAATTATTCAAATAATTAGAATAATCCAAATAAATCAATTAATTAACACAAATAATTAATTATTGAAAATTGGGTTGTTACAACTCTCCCCCCACTTTAAGAATTTTCGTCCTCGAAAATGTTACCTCAATGAACCGATTCGGATACGACTTCCTCATCCCAATCTCTCAAATTCCACTTTCTCTAGTTGGTTCCCCCAACTGTCTTTACCGAAGAAATCTTCATTACCTCGAAGTTACTTCTTACTCATCAATCTGAACTAGCAATGTCTCAACAGTCAAATCCTTCCTCACTTGTACACCATCTGTCTGAATGAATGCACTTGCACTTCCTCAATTAGGCACATACCACATCATGTAAATTCACAAGCGACAGCGGTAAGATAATCTAACATGATACTTCTCCCATGCTTCCGCTGCGCCACTCTGATACTAAGCCACAAAACACGGTGTGTGCTTCCGAGACTTCAAAGCTCGATTAACACCCGTCACCACTGTAACCCTCAGAACATGCCCTTTCTCGGATCTTCTTGATCTTTTCAGTCATCTCTTACATAATCCTCAGGTCCGAGCACAGTACCCTCGCTTGAATCATATCAATATAAAGGAGTCTTACACCTCCTGCCATACAAAGCTTCAAATTCCCATCTGACACCATATTAGATGACAGCTTATACAATCTTTATCACTTCAGTGATATACATCTCAACCGGCTCCAACATAGAATGATTAATCCTCATTGGTAGGAAAAGAGCCAATCTAGTCATTCCACCCAAAATCACTCAATTAAAACCATATTCCTCCAATTCTCCGGAAAACTCAACGCAAAATCCCTGGGAATACTATCCGATTTCAACTCTGGAATATACAACGGTTACATCATACCCAACAGTCTCAGACGTTCATTCTTCGACTTCCGACATGTCTAACCATCACATACAACTAAACCACTTCTCTCTTCATCTATGGCCATCAAAATAATTTCCTCAAATTCGGTTACATCTTTATAGCACTAGGATGGATACTCCATCTACCACAATACTCTTATTCCACTTAATAATATCTATAACACAACTCTATCGCGACATCTCATGACACCATTCCCATTAATACGAAAAGCAGTCCTTCGATTTAATTCACTAAATTCAACCATCATCATTAGTGTATACCAAATCTTTAAATCGATGCATCAGTTACCGCGTTGCTCTAACCGAATGGTAATTCAATCTAAAGCCATAATCCCTCATGAATTCCAATTGTTTTCCTCTGCCTCATATTCAATTCTTCCAATTCAAACCAATACCTTAAGCTCTTGAGATCACCAACTATTTCAAATCTCTCACTAGCCAATTGGAGCCTCCAACTCCGGCACAAACACAATAACGACCAACTCTAAGTCACTTGTCAGATAATCCCTCTTATATACTTTAAATTGCCTCCAAGCAACTAAACTTGTTGATGTTGCACTTAACACATCTCCCAATCATACTCACGAGACATCACAAAACACAACGAACAGTTCTTTCAAATTCGACAAGAATCCATACATGAGCTGTTGACAGCCCTCCCAAAACCCTCTGAACTTTCTTCACAGTGGCATATCATCGCCTCTCCTCCAACACTGATAACACAAGTTCCCGATGCTTAACATGATCCTCTATATTCTTCGAATTATCAAACACATTCCATCAATTAATTAATTAATTTCCATGCCACTACTTCACCATCACACAGAGCATTAAAATAGCGTCCAACGCTTTGAATGGTGCGTCAAAAGACGAAAACAACATTTTCACACTCTGAAGGCCACTCAACACATTTTCAACTCTTGAAATTTCAAAGGTCTAATTATACCAATATTGTATTCCACATCTTACTTTCTTTAATAATCACCGCAAGTCATTATCCACCTTTATACTCGACTCCACAACCTGTTGTCGTAGCATACACACCAGACACAAGTCTCAAAATTACTCACTCAATTTTAATTCCTTGGCCACCCAAACAGACATACCCTATGGAGCTTTCAATATATGACTAGTTTCCGCAACTAAGTCGATCATAACTTCACCTTACGCCCTATCTGTATATCACTTATCTTGTCAGAATAACTCTCAAACAAACATAGTCAATCGGTAAACCACCAGCTTCTCCACTTTCATTAATACTCAAACTTCCCATTAAAATTAAACATCTCATCCCGGTCCTGCGCCGACTCATCAAAACAATTCTTCAGCGCTCGGCTTCACTCAAAACAATTCACTGCACCACGTCATCTAAGCTTGCAAGACACATCTATCCCATCCAACACAATCCCAACTACTATCAACAAGAGATTAAGGGTGATCAGTTCCTTAATTTGTCAATAGACAGTCGAAAATCATGATAGGGTATAAACCATCTTTACCAAACTATAAGAGCATTCAACCACACTGAGCTACAACTTCACACTTGTAGCATCCTGTCGCTACTGCGAAAATCGGCGCCGGCTGAACAGAAGAGTCGCCACCGTGCGTTATTTATCCCAAAGGAGGGAAAGGAAACGCTCGAAGTAAACCTACCGTAAAGACGGGAAAGGAATGGTCATCGCAACCAAATCCTGGATTCGGGAGTCGATTACGCAAGGGGAAGGTATTAGCACCCCTCACGTCCGTCGTACTCGACGGGATCCACACTTGTTTTATAGTACGGGTTGTTATTCTATCCACGCTAAAGGTCTGAGGGTTAAAAGAAAAGAAAATGACTCGGCAAAGTATTGCACTTTATGCCTACGTATCCGTCTGGAACGAGAAATCAGAGTCGACGTAGTTCGCCTACCTACGGGAAAGGAGGGGGAGGTTGCTCGCTAGGATATCACATCCTATGCCTATGTACTTTCATACAGCATGAAAGATCAGAGCAAACGTAGTTCGGGATACGGAAGACACAAGCTTGTTCGAATGTTTTTATCTCCTTATGAAAGGGTTTTTCCTGATTAAGAGTCCGAGCGGACAAAAAATGACACTTTGATGTTTGTTTTTAGTCTTTTACGCAAGAACTATTTTTTATGATGTTTGCAATCTCTGACGCACTAGAGACTATGATTTGAGGGTGACTACGTCGTATGTCACCCTAAGGGTAACACACTAAGTAATCAGATTACTGAAGAGTGACCCTCCAACAACGTTTCTCAAATAGCTTAAGGCTCGTAGCGTACGGCATCGATTATCCTTATTACTGTGTTTTGAATGGTTCTGAGATAGAAGAGAAAGAAGTTCTAAAAACCTAGGGTTTGAAAGGGGAATCAAAACTACCCTAATGTTATCATGCATTGATTACGACCTAATGTCTGTCATAATTCCCTCCTGCGTAGAGGAAATCAGAGATCCTAGGGGATAAACGGAAAAGAAACAGCAGATATACAGTAAAAAGTAAAGTGCATGAGATGGAGCAACAAACAATAGGCAAAGTGAAACAGCTTCACTTCAAACCTAAGGGAAAATCAACAAACAATACAGCAAAGAAAATCACAATCACCAGCTCAGACAGCAACACTAGCCTCTACAACAAGCAGTTCAAACAACACTAGCTCTGGTAGCTACAGTTGATAAACAGCAATAGGTTGACAGTAACAACTTCAGGCAAGATCCTATCTTCACTTTCCAATGGTCTTCAAGCTTCATATAAGCTCTTATCTTCCAATAATCTTCAACTTTAGCAAGCACTGAATCCCAATAGGTAAACATCTTCAAACAGCAGCACAACCCTAATCTTCAACAGATATCCAGCTTTGACAGGCACAAGCTCCATCTTCACCACTCTTCAATGCACTTTATCTTCAAGAAGCTTCCATCTTCAAGGAAAAAACTCACAGGAGAGAATCAACTGATAGAGGGAGTTGAAATGTTAAGAGGCTTAATGAAAACCCAGGGAAATCACTAAGATCTTAACATAGCAGGTGAGAGGTATCCTCAAGATTCTACCCAATCAAAGCATGCTCTACATCCCTCCTAAGGAAAGATGGAACTCTTTTAGTGGACCTTGTGTCATAGGATGGAATAGAGGCACAAGAAGCTCTCTATATTTGACAGAAGAAATCAGTCTACTCTAGAGCTCTCCCTATATCTCCTATCTCTTAAGTCATCATCAAGCAATCTTCAAATACAAGCAACTTCAAGCTCCAAGGATCATTATTTGTCTTCAATCATCCTCAAAGTCTTTATACCATCCTCAAGCCAAGCACAAGCCCCAACACCCAAAGAAAAGGCCCAAACTCAACAAACAAAGCAACTTTCCCAGAGGGAAACACACCAATATCAACCAACTTGCAAAAATCAAATAAAATGGAAATATTCATCATAAAATCCTAGTTTAATTTCTAAGGGACCCTAGATATGTACCCTATACCCCATATAAATCCCAAGGCCTAAATCAAACTAAAAACCCAAGAACTATATGCTGAATGCACCTATGTCAAGTTGAAACCCTAATTCTAGCATACTTGCTTCACCTCTCTCAAAAACAATTAAATTTAAGTCACGAAAATGTGACAAAAATCCAGGGGGAACCTAATACTATAATCTAACTATAGAAAAAAGAATGGCATCAAAAATCAAAGTGAAATGATCATACTAAATTCAGAAATTAACATGTATCAAATGAAAATGAAATAAAAGCTATTAAAAGTAAAAATAAACCAAAAATAGAAAAATGTATGAAATGACATTTTTATTCTTTTATAATTTTCTTGATGTCTTGAGGAGAATGGGGAAAAAACTCCCATGCAAAAATATTAATTTTCCAATTTATTATGAATTTTTAAAGAACTTAAAATAAATGTGAAAATAAAAGAAAATATGAGAAAAATGCAAAAACATGTGTGTCAAATAGCAATCAGAATCAATGCATTTTAATAACTGGGCCCAGAGAGGGGGTGGGGATAGCAGCGCGCCTAAGCCCAAGATACCATCAGAAATTAAGTGAAAAATAGAAAGAAAAATGAAAAAATCCACGGTATGAATAGCAATGGATATTAGTGCATTTCTTGTTGGGCTTTGGAAGAGGGGTGTGGATATCATATGTTGCACTTAAGCCCAAGTTGCAACTTTAATGAAACGGTGCGTTTGGGTAATCTGAGTCTCTTCACAAACTGAGAACAAATCGTGGCCATTGGATCTCGTTTTGGTCAAAAGTCTTGCTCTAATCTAAGGGTGCAGAGGTTATCTTCAACCTTTGAACCTTCTTGGAGGGAAAAGCCATGGATGAACAGAGTGATCAGCTTCATCTCCTCTTCATCGTGTTCCATTAAATCTCCATCAAAAATCAAAATTAAAAAGCCTAACTTGCTCCAAATTTTACACTGAATTCAACCAAGGTAATTAAACACAATGAAACATCTTCCTCCTCAAAACACGATGGAAATCTCAGAAATTACTCAAGAACCAAAACTCATCAAACTTAAAATTGAATGACCTAATCTCTTCACCATGCTTCACTGATCATTTCTAACCATCAAACTATGATTATATCATCAAGAACAACCAGATATGAGCATGAACAGAAATTGCATCACTTCACTAATTGTCTCTAAATCAACCCTAAAGCTACCAGAATGCTCCACATGATCATCTACAATCATTCTAACCTAACAAAATCTATTGAAACTACTTAAATTAAGTTGTGAATTGAAAAGTACATACCTGCGAAATCTTGATGCACAGAGGTATGAAATCTTCAAATCAAGCTTTGAGAACTTCCAGACACCTTCAATGAGTCATAATCTTGCTTCTGTATGCAAAAGAATTGGTTGAATCCTCTTGAATCTTGGAACCCGATAGTGAGTTGCAGGTGAGGATTTTCAATTGCAAGAACACAATTTCTCCACCAATTTTCTTGGAACTTGATCTGGAAACACTCACTAGTATCAATGGAAGTAAATGCAATCAAAATTGTGGATTGAAATGGTGTAAAAGCTTGTAACCGATTCTGAATTGCCACAAGAAATTTCTGATCTCAACCTCTCTTCTCTCCTTCAATTCTCACCCACCCTTGCTTGGGATCACTTCATATGCATATATAGAGTGTGAATGAAGACTCTAGAATCTTCTGGATCAATCCAATGAGAAAATCAACTTCTCATGCCATGGAAATCTCATCTCATGCTATGCATATACCATCTCATGTTTTTTGCTTGCAATTCACTTTGTTCTGAGTTTAAGTTCTCCCTAAATGAGATTTTGGAGGTGTATGGATGGAAAGAAGCCTTGCATTTGCCTTGACAAGTGATTTTGCAATTGTGCCTTATGGTTCAAGTAACCAATTTTCAAAGCAAGTCCTAAAAATAACCCTCAATTCAAAATTGTGGCAATGTCAATTTTATCAAAATGCATTTTACAATCAAATTGGTATGTCATATGGCTTGGTTTGGATGTGTAGATCAAAAACCCTAATTTCCAACCTTGGTTCATTTAAAATTACCTTCATTTCTAGGCCATTTTGGTGACTTTGTGAAGCAAGCCATTCCAAGCTCTCATGACCTCTTATCTAGCCTAAAAACATCATTTTGAACACATCTCATGTTGAACATTTTTCCATTTGAGGAGTGGAAGATGGAGATTTGGACCTATGTTGAAAAATGACTTGTAATTTAACTTTCCCAAAATACCCCTGGATTGCCAAGACCATAACTTGAGTTATACAAATCCTCTTGAGGACTTCTAGTACTCAAATTAAATCTAAGACCAAGATCTACAACTCTTATGTTGGCCAAGAATTCATTTGAAAACTACTTGATGGGCAAAAGTTGCTTGGAAGTCAAGTGACTTTCACAGATAAATTTCAGTGTCCTCTGAGGACCAATAACTTGCAAGAACCATAACTTGAGTTTTACAAATCTTCTTGGAGACTTCTAGTACTAAAATTAAATCTATTGAGAAGCTCTACAAGTTTCATGTTGACCAAGAATTCATTTGAAACTTGCATTTTGACTTATCTGGCTTGGAAGTTAGGCCTAAATTAGGGTTTTTTACACTGAAACCCTAATTTAGTAACTCCCCTTCTTCTTGATTCCTTTTGATTTCTCCTTGGCACAACACCACACATGTATACACATCTCAATTCATGAATTCCACATCCTCCAAGTAGGCCTTTATGCCCTCCAATCAATCATTTGACCTAGGGTTGACATAGGGCTGACCCAGATGAAACCCTAGTTGACTGCACTTCAACTCTGGCTCTTGTACTTGCAACAATGACTTGTCTCATCTTAAAAATGACCCTCTATGTCTTCCATGATCTTTGTACATATTCCATACCCTCAGCCATGGCTCACACACTTATTGATGATCTTCCACACCCCCAGATTAGGAGAGAAACCCACTAGTTGACCTTCAAACTTCTCAAAGCTTCAACTCATTTCTTGATTACTTGGATGGTCTTGAACTTTGAATAAAACCCCATTATGGGCCTCTTTTTGATAAGAAAGGCACTTGATCCCCTGTTAGATGACTTGTTATGCTATGTTATGCAAATGATTAGACTATGTACATGACTTATTATGCAAATGACAATGCAATTGAAACATAAACCAGGTGAAATAGGTTGAGCAAATTTTAGGGTGCAACAGCTGCCCCTATTCAAACGGCTTGGACCCGACTGGGTGAAGAGCGAACGGCCTTCAAACATTCGAGGTACAAGACGGTTGAATACCCAGAACCCGGAAATTTGCCAACCGCAGAAATAAACTGCACCACTGCTTGGGGAACAACATCCGTCAATTGAACCTGATTGTTACGGTAACCACTAATCAACCACCTGATACAGATTTGATTAACTACCCGCGCGGCACCAAACATGTCAATATAGGAATAACCTGGATGACTTCACTGAGGAAGTACCTTTGTCAACAAAACATGACTCTGCCAACGATACAGAGAAATAACTCCGCCATCACTACGGGAAATCATCTGGGAAAATAACACCGCCATCGCTACGGGAAATACTCCGCCATCTCTATGGGAAATACTCTCTGTCATTATTACCGAAAAAATAACACCGCCATCACTACGGGTAATAACTCCGCCATCACTACGGGAAATAATTCCGCCACCACTACGGGAAATACTCTGCCATCGCTACAGGAAAATAACACCGCCATCGCTACGGGAAAATAACACCGCCATCGCTACGGGTAATACTCTGCCATCGCTACAGGAAAATAACACCGCCATCGCTATGGGTAATACTCTGCCATCGCTACAGGAAAATACTCTGCCATCGCTACAGGTAATAACAACACCGCCACCGCTACGGGTAATACTCTGCCATCGCTACAGGAAAATAACACCGTCATCGCCACGGGTAATACTCTGCTTACAGCTTCTTTGCCTTTCTTTGCAGTAGCTGACTCCATCAATCATATGGGTAACACAATACGAGTCTGGTCTTCCAATTTTCAGTGCGGTCATGGCAGCCAATCTGAGAAGGACTCTACTGGGGATTTTCTGAACCCAACTGCCAGACACCTACTTCGACATAGGCGGCCACTTCCCCAAATTGATTCACGAAATCTTTTGATAACGACATAGCAACAATCTTGAAGAAATACTCCGCTGGAGGGGTAAGAGAAACTTAACCAAGCAACTCTATGGGGAATAATGACGAATATTATCTTCACATGTCTCATGCTGAGATTTTTAATATTTGGTAATTGATCTGAGCAAGAGCTCTCTCCACCTACAAGGGAAACAACACTTGAAAACAACAGGTTAACCAACCGGCTTATGTTTCAAAATGCGCATGTTTGACAATGGCGTAATGCTCCGTACAGCACGGATATACTACGAGTTTTCGGGTAGATGCAAATATGACACTATATGCAAATGCAAATGCAGGCTCAAGCTGCTGAGGAAACTCTGATAAGCTCGCTTCAACACGGCTGTTGAAAGCAAATACCACCCTGTTGGGGATGAACGAGCATCATAAAGTCTTCCGGTCAAAATAAATGCCGGGCAATATTACCAATTCTCCCGAGGAGATTAAACTTCGATTTCCACTGGGAGGAACGAACAATATCTTCGACTGGGGAGAGTAACCCAACTGGGGAAGAAATGACTCTCTTGGGGACGTCCTTCTGGAGGAAACGATGCTGTCTGGGCACAGCTTACAAACTCGGAGCCACCACTCCGCTGGGGATAATCATCCTGACGAAGGCATGACGACCTGCGGGAAGAAAAAATCGTCTTCTATGGGAATAATCCTTCTGAACCAACTATGACCTGGCTAAATTCTGCGGGAATCCTCCTAGCTGGGGATTTACATACCCGACTCTCTGGGGAGTGCAACCTCTGCAAGGGATACTGATTTTGACTGGCTGGGGATATCCTCTGGGGATAAACTACGACTAGCTGGGGAAATTGATCTCTTCGGTAAGGGACAAAATCATCTCAACTTTTGAAGATGATGTGAGACCTGCATGGAGACTGGCGTCGCACAAAGTCAAGTCTTTCACCACGAGCCTTCGGCTGGGAGTCACACTTTTCTGATCGTTTGCTACAAAGGTGAGAACCCTGCAAACACAAACGAGACAAGACAAATCTATACAACCAAATCTACTCGGGTTAGTGTCCGTGACATTACTTCAGTCAATTCGAAATTTTATCAATTATTGGCAAGGGCCAGCAAAGTTATGCAAATGCAAGTTCATCGGAACGTTGGCGTTTTCCACATACAAAACAGTAAAGCACAATCATCAAATACTGAATAACAGGTTTTATTAATAATAGGCCTCTGAATAGGAAAAGCTTTGTACATCGGATGTAACTCCTGAAAAGAGGAAGTCACACACACACACGTACATATATGCATACAAGAAGCATAAAAAATACAAATACAACTCGAATTTGTACACATGTCGGCGACGTGGTGCAGACAAACATCGTGAGCCGATCCACCTATGACTCGCTTGACTTTGGCGCTTTCCCGGTATTCAGGTTTCGGAAGAGATTGTGTCGGAAAAACGAACCCTCAGGTGCTCCCAACACCACTAAGTAATGCAGTAACAGACTTCGGACCGCAGTCATTTGCTTTTTCAATCCCTAACTTTTGCGTGAATCGCCCTTTGCAGGTTTTCAATTCATCGGGATACCCTTTTTTGCCGAAGCCGCCCAATGCAGGTTTTCGACTTCGCGGGTGTACATCTTTTCAATTTTATCCCTAACTTTTGCCCGAACCTTTTATTCTGTTTTTGGTTCGCCGGGATGCCCCATTTTTGCCTGGACTCTCTGTTTACTGTCCAGCGGGTCACTTTTAAGCAAAGTATTTTTTAACTGCGTCCGAATTCACAGGAGACAAAAAGTCTTCACCATCCATGGTAGATAGTAGCAAGGCTCCTCCAGAGAAGACTTTTCTGACAACGTATGGCCATTCGTAATTAGGGGTCCATTTGCCCCTGTGATCTGTTTGTGGTGGGAGAATCCTCTTCAGCACAAGGTCGCCCGTCTGAAAGCTTCGAGGATGTATCTTCTTATCGTATGCTTTCTTCATTCGGCTCTGGTACAACCGACCGTATGCTAGAGAAGCTAGCCTCTTCTCATCCATTAAGCTCAGCTGATTCAACCTGTCTTTTACCCATTCTGCCTCATCAAGTTGGACATCTCTTAAAACCCTCAAGGAAGGAATCTCCACTTCCAACGGTAACACTGCCTTCATTCCGTATACCAATGAAAAAGGGGTTGCCCCGGTTGATGTGCGTACTGTCGTACGATAACCGTGCAAAGCAAAAGGTAGCATCTCGTGCCAATCCTTATATGTCACAACCATCTTCTGAACAATTTTCTTTATGTTCTTATTGGCCGCTTCAACAGCGCCATTCATCTTGGGTCGGTAAGGAGATGAGTTGTGATGCTCAATCTTGAAATTCTGGCACAGCTCTTTCATCATCTTGTTATTCAAATTCGAACCGTTATCGGTGATAATCCGCTCGGGGATCCCATATCTGCAGATAATATCTCATTTGATAAATCTGGAGACCACTTGCTTTGTGACATTGGCATATGACGCTGCTTCCACCCATTTGGTGAAGTAATCGATTGCCACCAAGATGAACCGGTGTCCGTTTGATGTTGTAGGCTCGATCCTTCCAATCATATCAATTCCCCACATCGAGAATGGCCACGGTGATGACATCACATTCAGAGGACTCGGGGGTACATGGACCTTGTCCGCATAAATTTGGCATTTATGACATCTCTTTGCAAACTTGAAACAGTCTGTTTCCATAGTTAGCCAGTAATAACCTGCCCGCAGCAGTTTTCTCGTCATAGCATGCCCACCTGCATGTGTACCAAATGTACCCTCATGTATCTCTTCCATGAGCAACTTCGCCTCTTTCTCGTCTACACATCTTAGCAACACCAAGTCGTGGTTTCTCTTGTATAGGACACCGTCCGGGTTCAGATAGAAATTGCCAGCCAATCTCCTGAGAGTCTTTTGATCTCGACTGGATGCCCTAGCCGGATACTCCTTGTTCTTCAGGAAGTTCTGGATGTCAAAGTACCAGGGTTTATCATTAGATGCTTCGTCAATAGCAAATATGAAAGCGGGTCTGTCAAGCCGAGATATGACAATCCGAGGAGCCTCGTTCCAGAAGTTAACTTTATACATGGAAGACAATGTCGCCAGGGCGTCAGCCATTTGATTTTCCGCTCACGGCACATGATTCAATTCCACCTTGTCAAAGAAAGGCAATAATCTCCTTGCGTAATTCATATATGGTATCAAATTGGGCTGCCTTGTCTCCCATTCTCCTTTTATCTGATTCACCGCTAGAGCTGAGTCTCCGTATACATCCAGATGCTTGATTCGCAAATCAATAGCTTCTTCCAGACCCATAATGCAGGCCTCATATTTAGCTTCATTATTGGTAACCGGAAAGGTCAATCGAGCAGTAAATAGGATGTGCGACCCATGAGGAGTAGTAATAATTGCCCCTATTCCGCTACCATAGGAATTTACAGCTCCGTCAAATATCAACTGCCATTTGGAATCCAACTCTGGTCCTTTGTTCGGCAACGGTTCTTCACAATCCTTCATCCTTAGGTACATGATATCCTCGTCAGGAAAATCAAACCTCATCGATTGGTAGTCCTCAACAGGCTGCTCCGCAAGGTACTCCGACAACACACTACCTTTAATAGCTTTTTGAGAGACATATTGAATGTCATATTCGGTTAACACCATCTGCCATCGGGAAATTCTTCCGGAGAGTGCCTGCTTCTCAAACACGTATTTGATTGGATCCATCTTTGAAATTAGCAGGGTTGTATGATTCAGCATGTATTTCCTCAAACGTTTGGCGGCCCAGGCTAGCGCACAACACGTTTTCTTGAGCATTGAGTATCTGGACTCACAGTCAGTAAATTTCTTACTTAAATAGTAGATCGCATGCTCTTTACATCCTGTCTCGTCGTGTTGACCGAGAACACAGCCCATACTTTCCTCCAGAACCGTCAAATACAGGATCAGCGCTCTCCCGGCCACTAGGGGTATCAAAACAGGAGGTTCCTGCAAGTATTCTTTTATCTTGTCGAACGCCTTTTGACAATTTTCATTCCAGGTCACAACCTGGTCCTTTTTCAACAACTTGAATAACGGATCGCATGTCGCAATTATGTGAGATATGAACCGGGCGATATAGTTCAATCTCCCTAAAAACCCACACGCCTCTTTTTCTGTTTTAGGCGTCGGCATTTCTTGTATTGCTTTTATTTTCACAGGATCAACCTCTATTCCTTTTTCGCTCACAATAAACCCCAGTAGTTTACTCGATCTCACCCCGAAGGTGCACTTGTTAGGGTTCAGTCTCAGCCTGAACTTCCTAAGCCTCTTGAACAATTTCAGCAGATTAACCAAATGCTCCTCCTCCGTCTGGGATTTGGCAATCATGTCATCAACATAAACCTCGATCTCTTTATGCATCATGTCATGAAAGAGATTCGTCATAGCACGTTGATATGTCGGCCCAGCATTCTTCAATCCGAAGGGCATCACTTTGTAACAAAATGTTCCCCAGGGAGTAATGAAAGTAGTCTTCTCCATGTCTTCTGGCACCATTTTGATCTGATTATAGCCCGAGAAGCCATCCATGAAGGAGAATACGGAGAATTGAGCAGTGTTATCAACCAGCACATCGATGTGGGGAAGTGGAAAGTCATCTTTTGGGCTCGCTTTGTTCAAGTCACGGTAGTCTACGCACATTCGCACCTTACCGTCTTTCTTTGGTACTGGCACAATATTAGCGACCCATGTGGGATATTTTGTAACAGCTAGGAAACCAGCATCCCACTGTTTTTGAACTTCCTCCTTGATTTTCACAGCCATGTTCGGTCTAGTTCTTCGGAGTTTCTGCTTAACCGGTGGGCATTCTTCTTTTAATGGCAGACGGTGAACAACCATATCCGTATCTAGCCCAGGCATATCCTCGTACGACCAAGCAAATATATCATTATACTCTTTGAGCATCTCGACCAACCTTTGCTTGACGTTGCTTTGCAGCGCAGCCCCTATACGGATGTTTCTTTCGACCCCTTCCGACCCCAAATTGACGATCTCAATGACCTCCTCATGAGGCAGGATGATTCTTTCTTCTTGTTTCAATAACCAGGTCAACTCCTCTGGTACTTCGCCATCTTCAACAATCTCTTCCTCAGCCTGAAATACCGGGTGCTCAAAGTCGAAATGAGTCATAGGCGGTTCATAGATGTCATCTGAAATAGTAATCCTGCAAAGGAAATGGTTAAATGCTTCAAAACGTGTACAAAGCAAATAACCATATTGCCATTTTATTGTAAAAGATAAAAACAGGAAAAACAGGGATCACAATATTTGTATATGAAAAAACGCCTTTATTCATGATTAAACAATGTACTGTACATAACCAAAATGGCCCTAAGCAAAATCACTATGCCCCGGGTAGGACACAGGATTATTCAACAATTAAGAAAACAAATCATTATTGTTTAGTTGTTACAGGAACAGTTTCCTGGATAGACTAATTGCAGAGACTTTGTCCTGGCACCCTTGGCTTGATCCATGCGTCCATATCACAGTCGCTATCTCCTTCCTCAGAATCGGAAACAGCATTGATAGTCTCGAAGCTCACTCCGCTTGGTGTGATGGTTATTGGCCCTCTGAACTTGGGCGCTCCTGAAGAGGATGCTGATGACGAAGGATGATATCCAAGCCCGAACCTGTCATTCTTCACGGGAATATCCAACACCTGACCCCAGCCCTTGGTCTCGCTTGCCTGCACTAGAGCTTGAGCCTCTTTATACGATGACACTGCCACATCTGATATCTTGGGTACTGGAGCTTTATCCTTAATCTTTAGCCCTTCAAATGCCTGACAGGGTGTTTCATGAA
Organism: Lathyrus sativus; assembly: GCA_963859935.3. NCBI lineage: Eukaryota > Viridiplantae > Streptophyta > Magnoliopsida > Fabales > Fabaceae > Lathyrus > Lathyrus sativus. The sequence goes on along the minus strand of OZ012738.1, from coordinate 447,006,605 downwards.
TCTCTCTGTCGACTTCCACGTATCTGAATGAAGACAGATGGCTAACCAGAATATCCTCTTCTCCACAAACAGTGACGACACTATCCCCCACCATATACTTCAACTTCTGGTGCAACGTGGATGTGACTGCCCCAGCCGCATGAATCCATGGGCGTCCCAGGAGGCAACTATACGCTGGCTGGATGTCCATTATATAGAATTCAATTTCAAAGATTTCCGGCCCCACTTGCAATGGTAGTGTTATCGATCCGAACACTGACCTCCTCGTTCCATCGAACGCCCTCACCACTAAGTCACTAGGCGTGCAGAGAATCCCCTTGATATCCAACTTCATCATGGCTTTCTTCGGTAGCACATTCAGGGAAGACCCAGTATCCACTAAAACACGGGACATGACCGTGCCCCTGCATTCAATTGACACGTGCAGCGCCATATTATGCTCTCTCCCCCTCAGGGTCAAATCAAAATCCGTAAAGCCCAAACTATGCCCTGCATTAACATGCGCCATCACCCCTTCTAATTGATTAACCGAAACGTCTTGAGGAACGAATGACGTGTCTAGGATCTTCAGCAAAGTGTTCCGATAGGCCTCGGAACATAATAGCAGTGACAAGATCGAGATCTTTGATGGCGTTTGCTGGAGATGCTCAACGATTTTGTAATCACTTTTACGGATGAGCCTCATAAACTCTTCCACATCCTTAAGCGATGTTTCCTTTTCCTTTATCTGCGAGGGGCCACTCTCGTCTACCTTGGCTTTCCCCTTTGCCAATCATTCTGCCTCTACCTCAGGCGATGTGAAGATTCTCCCACTTCTGGTCATACCTCCTGTTCCAACAACATTATCTACAACCTCAGCTGGTTGTTTATTTACTTCAATTTTCTCACTGTCACAATACACCTCCAACCCGTAAGTCCACGACACTGCTTTGGTATTCTCGAAAGGAATCGGTCCTGCTTTAGTAATAGTGATCGTCGGCCGCCTGGCGGGCGCCGTTATTGTTATTGTTTTCCTTGGAATTGTCACTGTAGAAACATCGTTTGGCTTATCACACAACGCCTCTACAGGCTCTTCAACTGCGGTTCTATCAAACTGCAATGTTCCTTCATTCATCAAAGCCTGAATACCCTGTTTCAACTCATTACAACCCTCTGGCTGCATCCAACAATCCAAGCAAAATTCGTCACACCCCGGGAATACACCCCCTTTTAACAACCTGCTTTTGATCTCACCCAACGGTGTCTTCAGCTCATTGACATTCGTCACTAGATTCAACTTCTCCTCGGTTAGGATGGCGTTTGCCCCGTGATTGGGCATAGGCTGTTGTACTATATTTGGACCCACCTGTCCAAAGTTAATAGCTTTGCTGTCCAACAAGTCTTGGACTTTATGTTTGAACGCATGACAACTTTCAATATCATGTCCGGGCGCCCCGGAGTGAAACTCACAGTGTTTACCAGCATCATAGCCAAACTGAGGATTGCCCGTTAACGGTGCCATGGTCCTTTTCTCAACCAACTTTAACCCTAACAATGTTTGGAGCAGTTCAGTGTATGTTGAAGGAGGCGTTTCAAATACTCGCCTGGGCTTGCCCTCTAGGATTCTGCGTTGGGCGGGGTGTTGCCTTTGTTGTTGCGGCTGCTGTTGCTGTTGTTGTTGTTGTGGAAAGGGGATGGTAACACTAGCGACCTGTTGATGCTGAGCGTACTGACTTCGTCCTCTGCCCCGTCCTCCGCCTCCGAACACGGCACTAGAATCACCTTGACATCTACCACCGAATGCTTTCCTGGTACCTCCTGCGGGGGTAGACTCACATGCGTGGAATCTTCCAACCTTAATACTGTCTTCGACCATCTCACCCATGAGAATCAAATCTGAAAATCTGCGTAGCGAAACATTAAACAACTTTTCGTAATATATCCCCGTGAACGTCCCAATGAACATGCTATTCATTTCTCTCTCAGCCAACGGAGGATGTACTCTTGCTGCCATATCGCACCATCTTTGCGCGTACTCTTTAAAGCTTTCCTCTTTCTTCTGCGACAAACCTTGCAATTGAACTCGGTTCGATGCCAGATCACTATTATATTTATAATGCAGGACGAAAGCGTCCGCCAATTGCTTCCAGGTTTTGATTTGAGAGGGCTCCAACCCCATGTACCACTCGAGTGACGGTCCTGATAGACTGTCTTGAAAGAAATGCATAAGCATCCTTTCATCATTCGAATACGCGGACATCCTCCTGTAATAAGCGCGGACATGCACCTTAGGGCAAGTGTCCCCCTTATACTTGTCGAATGTGGGCGCTTTGAACTTCAGCGGTACCTTCAGCCCAGGCACCAAGCCCATAGTAGTCATGTCTAATCCGGTAGAATTCTGATTAGCCATACCTTTCACCTGTTCTTCAAGCATTCTGATCCTCTGCACAGGATCCACAGGTCCTTCAATACCTCTACCAGAAAAGGCATCTTCCTGTTGGTCTTCAATCCAATTAACATTCTCATTTCCATACCCGTCATACCCATTGTTACGACCAAATTCAGTCTGATTCATCATAGGACCTCGTCCCCTGTTACCGTACCCTTGAGTGACCCCAGCAGGTCCAAACCCATTATTGATAGGCATCATTCCAGTACCATTTCCGTTACCGAATCCACCATAGCCCTGATTAGCATTACCAAAACCATCATATCCGAAACCCTGGGCGTTGAATCCGAACTTCCCATCCTGATTGACATAATCAAACCCCTGGTCGTTATAGTCGAACCCGTTGTTGCCAAAGCCATTACCTCCATTGTTACCACCACCCAGATTGGCGTCTCCAAATCCAACATTGTTAATGACAGTCTCATTACCAATTCCTGTATTACCATTCCCGGCGCCGGAGCCATTGTTCACATTCACAACAGGTGGGGTCACCACAGGAGGAACCACAGGCGTAGGGGGCCCATCTTCCGGAATAGTCTCAACGTGCGCAGAATTGTGGTCATTGTTGTCGTTCCCACTAGCCCGCGTCAGCAGCGGCTGCACCAAAGTCTGGAGATTCTCCTGGCCTTTAGATATACTCTCCATGGCCTGCATGAACAGGTTCAACTTCTCGCGAATCTCCTGCATCTCCACTTGGACTTGATCCATGATTCTTTCGCAGTTGTTTCGGGTTGAGTAGCGGTGAACTCTTGGTTCGTCAATCCTGGAAACCTGAAGATGCAGGAAATAAGATACAGATTCACGAATACCGGTCATGCAATATGGATGCAAATGCAATTATGTAAATATGCTACAGGTTATATTCCCCCCGATTCTAGTTTCAGAGAGAAGGCCATCATGACAATGGAGTCCCTATCCAGCAAGCAAGGAATCAGAAAACCCTCATATATGATAAATGCCAAGAGGCTGAGTACAAGAGTACAACTGAATACAGCTGACGAGACCTCGGCCAACAAGCCTGGCGATGGTCCAAAAACAAAGACAAGGCAAAGGTAAATCAGGCCAAATGGCGTGCTCTGACGTTCTCCAATATCCTCATCGTCTCCGAGTGCCCTAGTCGGGAGATCAGCTCATGTATCAGTAAAGCATGCCGCTCGGTAGTGGATCTCAGCTTTTTGGCATTGTCCTGGTAGGCTCCTTTGCCAGAACTCTCGTCAAATCTGTACCTCTTGGAACCGGCCTTCTCTTCATATTCTCTCGGCTTCTCGTCAATGTCACTCACCCTGAGCTCAGCAGCGCTCCTAAGTGATGTCGCTTCAGCAATCTTCGCGTCTTGGTCTCTAACCTGTGCCTCTAGCGTGGCAATCTGCAACTTCAGTTCGTCTTCGCGCTCCTTCCGCTTGGTAAGCGTGGTACTCCATAATGCTTCCCACTTGCTGATACGGGCATAAGCTTTGCTTAGAAGTTCCTTCTTGGAAGTGAGCACCTTGCTAACACCGTTTAAGGCTATTCCCACTTTTTCTTTCTTGTTGGTTGCTTCCGTCAGCTTGATCCCAACCTGTTAATCAATTCAGTCTGTTCCTTTACAGTGAAGGTGACTTCCTTCTTCTCACGACGCAACTGGAAGATCTCCTTCTCTAACTCCTCATTGGCTTTCTTCAGTTCTTCGTTTTCAGCCAACAATTTGTTATACTTCTCACTCTCTTCCGAAGGAGGTACCTCAATCAAAGGAAGATACAGAGGTTCCATAGCAGGATAAGGCATCAAAGAAGTACTGGCTCTCTCGCGGATCCAAGCCAAATAAGGATCATAAGCTCTACTATTGCTCTTGCCGAGCAAAGCTTTCCCTCTCCTATGGATGTTAGCCCATACATGTCTCAATCTGATCAAAACAGTCGTGTTGAATGACCCTGTGAGATACAGAGATTTCTGTATCTCTTTCTCAATAGGAGCGTCCCTCAAAGCGTAACCGAACTGTCGTACCAGCAATGAAGGGTTATAGTTAATACAGCCTTTCCGCCCAATCAGGGGAACATTCGGAAAGCCACTGCAACTATATATAATGTCAATACCAAGCATACTCCGATCAAACCAAATGATATTCTCAGCAGACAACCCCATCAACCGGGACGACCAATCCAAAGTATCAACAGCATCCACAAAAGGTCCTTTCTTCGGAAGGTGCCCCTGGAACCACCTGTACAGGAGAGGAAGACAGTAGGAAACATTCTTGCCACGACGTTTATCATTCTTGTAGTGAATAGAATGATAAACATCGCCCAAGAGAGTAGGAACTGGATTCTTCGAGGCAAGAATCAAGAAGGCGTCAGAGTCGACAAAGTCTGGCACATTAGGAAACAGGACAATCCCATAGATGCAGACGGCTAGAATAGCACTGAAGGCAACCCAACATCCACTCTTTGCGCACTGTGTAGCCTTCTCAACCAGGACAGACAGGTGAAAACCATAAGCTCCGTTTAGCTTGATCAAGCCTCCCGGAAACTCCGAAGCGTCTAAGCTGACAATCTCAGCAAGCGTAACCAAATCAGACTCGGCATCCGTATGTATAAAGGGCATCTGGTCTAACACAAGCACTCCCACCATCGCAGAATACTCCTCCAAAGTGGGTGCCAGAATATAGTCAGGAAATAAGAAACATCTCAGCTGCGGCTCATAAAACTGCATCAAAGTATACACCCCAGTCATCTCAAATGCTGAAGGTCTGTATAACAAGCTAAGTAATCTCCCATAAGATACTCTGAACTCGCCCCTCACTTTCTCATCTGCTAGAGCGACTAAACCCAGCAAGGAACTGATATCTGGTGAATGCAACCGGTAAGCAATTGTCTTCTTCAGGGACTCTATGTCTGACTAGAAGATATACTAGAATCAGAGGGGAATAATCGCCTGCAACATAAATATGTGTTAAATGAAATGAAATCATGAAAATGCACATGCATATGCAAACAAGGGACCAAGTGCAATGTTGATAGACTGGGCTGCTCTGTACTGAAGCCTGAGAACCATCCAATCTTTATCTCAAACCAAATCAACCCCTCAAATGATCCTTGTGACCAATCTCACTGACAGAGATAAACCGGGTATTCTGAGGTTAAAGGTTTCCTGCAAACAGACCCACCTACCCCTCACAGGTATGTACTTAACTCGCAGACGAGGTACGGCATCCTATGCAGGTTCAACGTCACAGACTTTCAAGAGCGATGATACGATACCTAGAAGGTGTGGCATTATCATCCCTTGAAGCGGCCTCACTTAGTTGAATCCCAATTGATAGGTTCCCAGAGTCGACAATCCTCGGGTCAGACAACTTGTCGAGCCCTAAGGGCCAGGCAAGAAGCATCAAAGAGAATCTCGTCCGAGCGTAAATTTCGTGGCTAGCTGGTGCGAGCTAAGCAAGCAAGCTAACCACTACTCTCTACATCTAAGTCTATGTGTAACCTCAAGCCCAGGTCCAGCTTATCTCTCAACAGATTACCCCATTCCCACAGCAGCAATAACAGTATAAAGATGATAATAAAATGCGGAAAGTAAAGACAGAAAAGTAACCCTATACAACACCCATGATGGGAAAACAAGCGCTAGGATTGACTCGTATATGGGATATTCCTCGTTCCCCAGCAGAGTCGCCAGCTGTCGCTACTGCGAAAATCGGCGCCGGCTGAACAGAAGAGTCGCCACCGTGCGTTATTTATCCCAAAGGAGGGAAAGGAAACGCTCGAAGTAAACCTACCGCAAAGACGGGAAAGGAATGGTCATCGCAACCAAATCCTGGATTCGGGAGTCGGTTATGCAAGGGGAAGGTATTAGCACCCCTCACGTCCGTCGTACTCGACGGGATCCACGCTTGTTTTCTAGTATGGGTTGTTATTCTATCCACGCTAAAGGTCTGAGGGTTAAAAGAAAAGAAAATGACTCGGCAAAGTATTGCACTTTATGCCTACGTATTCCCGTCTGGAACGAGAAATCAGAGTCGACGTAGTTCGCCTACCTACGGGAAAGGAGGGGGAGGTTGCTCGCTAGGATATCACATCATATGCCTATGTACTTTCATACAGCATGAAAGATCAGAGCAAACGTAGTTCGGGCTACGGAAGACACAAGCTTGTTCGAATGTTTTTATCTCCTTATGAAAGGGTTTTTCCTGATTAAGAGTCCGAGCGGACAAAAAATGACACTTTGATGTTTGTTTTTAGTCTTTTACGCAAGAACTATTTTTTATGATGTTTGCAATCTCTGACGCACTAGAGACTATGATTTGAGGGTGACTACGTCGTATGTCACCCTAAGGGTAACACACTAAGTAATCAGATTACTGAAGAGTGACCCTCCAACAACCTTTCTCAAATAGCTTAAGGCTCGTAGCGTACGACATCGATTATCCTTATTACTGTGTTTTGAATGGTTCTGAGATAGAAGAGAAAGAAGTTCTAAAAACCTAGGGTTTGAAAGGGTCAAAACTACCCTAATGTTATCATGCATGGATTACGACCTAATGTTTGTCATAATTCCCTCCTGCGCATAGGAAATCAGAGATCCTAGGGGATAAACGGAAAAGAAACAGAAGATATACAGTAAACAGTAAAGTGCATGAGATGCAGCAACAAACAATAGGCAAAGTGAAACAGCTTCACTTCAAACCTAAGGGAAAATCAACAAACAATACAGCAAAGAAAATCACAATCACCAGCTCAGACAGCAACACTAGCCTCTACAATAAGCAGTTCAAACAACACTAGCTCTGGTAGCTACAGTTGATAAACAGCAATAGGTTGACAGTAACAACTTCAGGCAAGATCCTATCTTCACTTTCCAATGGTCTTCAAGCTTCAGATAAGCTCTTATCTTCCAATAATCTTCAACTTTAGCAAGCACTGAATCCCAATAGGTAAACATCTTCAAACAGCAACACAACCCTAATCTTCAACAGATATCCAGCTTTGACAGGCACAAGCTCCATCTTCACCACTCTTCAATGCACTTTATCTTCAAGAAGATTCCATCTTCAAGGCAAACACTCACAGGAGAGAATCAACTGATAGAGGGAGTTGAAATGTTAAGAGGCTTAATGAAAACCCAGGGAAATCACTAAGATCTTAACATAGCAGGTGAGAGGTATCCTCAAGATTCTACCCAATCAAAGCATGCTCTACATCCCTCCTAAGGAAAGATGGAACTCTTTTAGGGGACCTTGTGTCATAGGATGGAATAGGGGCACAAGAAGCTCTCTATATTTGACAGAAGAAATCAGTCTACTCTAGAGCTCTCCCTATATCTCCTATCTCCTAAGTCTTCATCAAGCAATCTTCAAACACAAGAAACTTCAAGCTCCAAGCATCTTTATTTGTCTTCAATCATCCTCAAAGTCTTTATACCATCCTCAAGCCAAGCACAAGCCCCAACACCCAAAGAAAAGGCCCAAACTCAACAAACAAAGCAACTTTCCCAGAGGGAAACACACCAATATCAACCAACTTGCAAAAATAAAATAAAATGGAAATATTCATCATAAAATCCTAGTTTAATTTCTAAGGGACCCTAGCTATGTACCCTATACCCCATATAAATCCCAAGGCCTAAATCAAACTAAAAACCCAAGAACTATGTGCTGAATGCACCTATGTCAAGTTGAAACCCTAATTCTAGCATACTTGCTTCGCCTCTCTCAAAAACAATTAAATTTAAGTCAAGAAAATGTGACAAAAATCCAGGGGGAACCTAATACTATAATCTAACTATAGAAAAAAGAATGGCATCAAAAATCAAAGTGAAATGATCATACTAAATTCAGAAATTAACATGTATCAAATGAAAATGAAATAAAAGCTATTAAAAGTAAAAATAAACCAAAAATAGAAAAATGTATGAAATGACATTTTTATTCTTTTATAATTTTCTTGATGTCTTGAGGAGAATGGGGAAAAAACTCCCATGCAAAAATATTAATTTTCCAATTTATTATGAATTTTTAAAGAACTTAAAATAAATGTGAAAATAAAAGAAAATATGAGAAAAATGCAAAAACATGTGTGTCAAATAGCAATCAGAATCAATGCATTTTAATAACTGGGCCCAGAGAGGGGGTGGGGATAGCAGCGCGCCTAAGCCCAAGATACCATCAGAAATTAAGTGAAAAATAGAAAGAAAAATGAAAAAATCCACGGTATGAATAGCAATGGATATTAGTGCATTTCTTGTTGGGCTTTGGAAGAGGGGTGTGGATATCATATGTTGCACTTAAGCCCAAGTTGCAACTTTAATGAAACGGTGCGTTTGGGTAATCTGAGTCTCTTCACAAACTGAGAACAAATCGTGGCCATTGGATCTCGTTTTGGTCAAAAGTCTTGCTCTAATCTAAGGGTGCAGAGGTTATCTTCAACCTTTGAACCTTCTTGGAGGGAAAAGCCATGGATGAACAGAGTGATCAGCTTCATCTCCTCTTCATCGTGTTCCATCAAATCTCCATCAAAAATCAAAATTAAAAAGCCTAACTTGCTCCAAATTTTACACTGAATTCAACCATGGTAATTAAACACAATGAAACATCTTCCTCCTCAAAACACGATGGAAATCTCAGAAATCACTCAAGAACCAAAACTCATCAAACTTAAAATTGAATGACCTAATCTCTTCACCATGCTTCACTGATCATTTCTAACCATCAAACTATGATTATATCATCAAGAACAACCAGATATGAGCATGAACAGAAATTGCATCACTTCATTAATTGTCTCTAAATCAACCCTAAAGCTACCAGAAAGCTCCACATGATCATCTACAATCATTCTAACCTAACAAAATCTATTGAAACTACTTAAATTAAGTTGTGAATTGAAAAGTACATACCTGCGAAATCTTGATGCACAGAGGTATGAAATCTTCAAATCAAGCTTTGAGAACTTCCAGACACCTTCAATGAGTCATAATCTTGCTTCTGTATGCAAAAGAACTGGTTGAATCCTCTTGAATCTTGGAACCCGATAGTGAGTTGCAGGTGAGGATTTTCAATTGCAAGAACACGATTTCTCCACCAATTTGCTTGGAACTTGATCTGGAAACACTCACTAGTATCAATGGAA